>OZJO01000984.1:0-18529 GCA_900406225.1 Acrobeloides nanus | reverse complement strand
GAAAAGCTCTAAACTACACCCATCATACCAATTTTTGAATTTTTACCCTGATCTTCAGGGTCTTCTTTGTAGTGTCACCCTAAGCTTAAGCTCAATCCTAAGCCTAAGTATAAGCCCAAGCCTAAGCCCAAGCATAAGCCTAAGCCCAAGCTTAAGCATAAGCCCAAACCCTAATTTCCAATATATGGTACAATGGATGTCGTTTAAAGCTTTTCAAGGGTGCTAAACAAGATGGTGATATTTTTAAGATGTGAAAAAATTTCTGTGCAAAAATTTGACAAACCTTTAAAAACAGATAAAATCGGAAATTTATATTAAAGTGCATATTTTCGTTGTAATACACAAACGAATTATTTTCATCCTTATTCCATCATAAAATTTTCATATCTTCCCAGAAAATGACATCTCCCAAAAAACATAAATACCCCATATTTTTCACACACAACTTCCTACGATTTTTATATTCGTTTAGAGCTTCATGTGACGGTCTTGCAACGAACACCAACAATCATCCATCAGAATTGACACTCGTGGTCATGGGCGCCGAAAAGGCAAGTTTTTTTTGGAGTTCAAACAAGAAATGTAAAAAGCAATTTTTGAGGAACTCGAAAAAATCATTTTGCCTTTTTGAATGGAATTGGTTTTTGGCACGTTGTACTTTATTTTCAAAAAAAACTTTTCAAAGAAAGTATTTTCAAACAAAAATTAAAAAATAATATAAAAAATTGTAAATTTCAAAATGGAAAAATTTCAAGGAGACCTTCTGAAAAGGATACTACCCCTTCCTCCTAGGGATTTTCCCTGCTCCACTCCTATGCGACGGGATACCCCGTTCCTCTCCGATCACTATACCACTACCCTACCTTAGGAAAATTTTAAAAAAATAAAAATTTAGGTAGGAAAATCAGCTCTGGTGAGCCAATTTTTATGGGATGATTTTGTTACAGAATACAGGCCAACGGTCGAAGAATTTAACTGGATTGAATATGAAATGGATGATGGACATGAATTGTTATTACAGGTGAAAATTTTAAAAAAATTTAATTTTGGTAAAAAAAGCTTTAAAATATAAATGAAACTCAAAAATTGAGAACTCATCAAAAATTGATTAATTATTCGGTTAAATACGTTCTGTGAGAGAATATAGGCTTGTGGTTGGGCATAGGCTTGGCTTGGGCTTAGGCTTGGGCTTATGCTTGGGCTTTACTTTACTTACTTCCATCGAGTTCAGCACCTCTAAAAACATCTAAACGACACCCAACATTTCATATTTTTGAAAATTTGAATTTTTCCTTACATGACAACGAAAACCCTGAAAATCAGGACCAAAATCCAAATTTTCAAAATTTGGCATGATGAGTATCGTTTAAAGCTTTATAAGGGTGCTGAACAAGATTTTTTTTGAAAGGCCATAAACGCTTTGGATAATTTTTCAATTTTTTCCATTTTTTGACCACAAAACACACAAACATGTCACTCAAATTCAGCCAAAAAAATTTTTATAAATTTTCTTTAGATAATTGATACAAGTGGCTCTCGGGACTTTCTTGCAATGCGCTATCTATATGACCGAATTGGTGACGCATTTATGGTAAGCATATAAATACAAATTAGATAGAGACCCTTGACGAAGCTTATTTATGTTTTATTTTTAGGTCGTATTTTCCATTGATGATCCAGACTCATTTATCGAAGCCAAAAGAATTGTACAAGAAATTCGAGAGAGGAATATGAAAAAAGTGAGCAAAAAAATTTTATGCAAATTTTTAGGGGTAACTAAAAAAATGGTGCCTCAAAAATTTGCTTCAAATTTCAAAAAAATTCCAGCAAAATACAAATTCTTATTGTAATTATGACAAATCCATTTTTGTGCCATAAAAATTTTCAATAGTTAAAATGCTTCCATCGTGTTCAGCATAGTCGAAAACCTCAAAACGACACCCATCATGCCACATTTTGAATTTTTGATCCTGATTTTCAGGGTTTTCGCTGTAGTATCAGAGCAAAAATTCAAGTTTTTCAAAAATATTCGTTTAGAAGTTATCAACTATGCTGAATCCAATGAAGCATTTTTAAAATTCAAAAACTTTTCTACCAAAAATTAACATTACAACGAAAACCCTGAAAATCAGGGAAAAATTCCAAATAAAATCAATTTTTGCATTTTAGGTCCCAATAATGATGGTGGCGAACAAAATGGACCTCTCGATGGACGATTGGCATCCAGATGAGCTCAGAGACTATGCAATGATTAACAAAATTTCATATGCATCCATTTCAGCCAAACATTTGAGAAAGGTAATATATTTTGGTACAAGTATGACTTAGGTCCACACTCAACAAATTTCAATTTGTTAAACCAAAAATCATCGTTTTTTCATCAAAAATCTTTTTTTCACAAAAAAATTGTGATTTTCTTAGGATCCCTTCAGAACGTATGTATAAGCCTAAGCCCAAGTCCAAGCCTAAGCCCAAACCTAAGCTTAAGCCAAAGCCCAAGCCTAAGCTCAATCCTTAGCCTAAGCTTAAGCCTAAGCCCAAGCCTAAATCTAAGCCCAAGCTTAAGCTTAAGCCCAAACCTAAGCTTAAGTCAAAGCCTAAGCTCAAACCCAAATCCAAGCTTAAGCCTAAGCTCAAGACCAAGCCTAAAGCCCAATTCCAAGCCTAAGCCCGAACCTAAGCTTAAGCTAAAGCCTGAGCCTAAGCCTAAGCCTAAGCCTAAGCCTAAGCCCAAGCCCAAAGCCTAAGCCTAAGCCCAAGCCCAAAGTTTCAACTTAAAAATTACCGTTTCTAAACTGAAACTTCTTAGAAGAAGAAATTTTTTGGTAAAAATGATTTCTAAAAAATTGTAATTTTTTGAGCGGAGTAATTGAGTTCTACTGAACCCATATTTTGGAATTTCAAAATATTTTAGGTAAATCAAGTTTTCGGCGACCTCTTGGAACAGCTCAAAACATCAAGAATAAGTGGAGAGCATCAGTTGACAAAAAGAAGACAATCGATGCCTTCGAGGAGAGCTTATAGTGGCGCTTATATCGACTACGATGCTATTGAACAAATTGCTAAAAAGCATAATCGCCAAAATTGTTGTATTATGTAAAAAATTTATTGTCTTTATACAAATTTTTGAATAAAAAATAAATTATACAGCATTTCCTGACAAGAGAAAAGTCTTCACTCATAGTGTATAGTCTCATGGCTCACCAAAAAGATGCAGGCAGGGTCAAAATTTAAAAAAATTTCGCCAATGGACTCAGCTCACCGAGCTCTTCAAAACGAGTACCATATCAGGAGGTTTTGTAGTTTTTACCCATGGCCGAGTGGCTACCGTGCTCTGCCTTTACTCATAGGGCGCGGGTTCGATCCCGCACCCAAAAATCATTTTTTATTTTGTTGACAAAATTCATGAAAATTTTTGCTTGTATATCTTTTTATGTGAGGACCACAATGGCACTATTATTTTTTCATGAAAACTTTTGGAAAATCAAAAAAATTTTTGGGATTTTTGATTTTTCCAAAAGTTTTCATGGAAAAATAATAGACTAATTTTTCAATTTTTTTCAAAATTTTCAATTTATAACGGATTTTTACTAATTTTTTCGTTTTCGACTAATTTTTCAAACTTTTACTAATTTTTCGATTTTTGACGAATTTTTTAATTTTTACTAATTTTTGACGTCCCCTACCATTCGTTAGCTATAGGATGAGCTGAGCATTACTGAAGAAGTAGCGAATTTTTTTAGGTGGAACAATCCAGAAGAAAATTGTTGGGTTAAAAACCCTTGTGCCATAGTTTACCAGTAGGGGGGATACACCAGACCCTCAGGATGGATGGATGAATGGCCTTTCGGGGGTACAAGGGGGGTACATGATAAAATTTTCAAAAATTTATATGATGAATGAATTGGAAGGAGGGAGGATACACGAACCCTCATGATGGATGGATGACTATAAAGGCGGAAGGTCCGAGGATCAGTGGTGAGGGGGGTACTGTACCCCCCCCCCTTGGTAACCTATGCCTTGTGTATATCAAAAATATATATATTCACTCAATGAAATGACTATACAATCTTTATACATACATTACAGCTTAAAAAATTTACGACCAAGCAGTTACGGTTTTCGTCGCTGCTGCTCCACGTTGAAATGTACTGACTGCTCCAAACTTTGTTACTACTGTTGCTGTATTGCTTAGAGGCGGAAGGCCGAGAATACGACGGGTGATTCTTCGAATTTGTATGCGATATTGTTCATGGAAAATAAGGTTCATCGCTGTGTGGATCAAAGAAATTAAGCTAAACATATAAGTCATTAACCGCCAAACCAAAAGTTTTATCACCCATAGTGTAGGAGCAAGCGGCGCAAAATACATCTTGAATGGAGAGGGTTCGATCCCCGAAGATCGAAATTTTATTTTTATCGATTCAAAAAAAGTTAAAATGCAAAATAAAATTACATGAAAAATGTATTCTGGTCGTTTACTTTGACAACTTTTTTGATTCAATAAAAGCAAAATTTCGACCTCCATGGATCGAACCCTGCACGTTAAAGATGAATTTCGCGCCACTTGCTCCTCCACTATGGGTGACGAATTTATCTATTAGCAGAGAAATATAACATACCCAGTAGTAGACGTCACCAAACTTATAGTGATATCATTCGGCGCAAAAAATCCATAATTGGCCCCTAACATGACAATAGAATATGATGACAGTAGTACAGCATCTAGGGCAGTTATAAAAATGAAAACCAATAATTTCGGTCCCTTTTTGCTGTCGACCCCTTGGGTTGCTTTCTAAATTTTCTGATTAATATATTTTATGAAAAGTACCGAGAGTCGAGCGCCTGAGGCGATCGCGGTTTCTCCGAGCGGCAAACCCAAACGCTCCGCAACCTACTTAAAAAGTGGAATTATTATTTCAAAATATCGAAATTCGTCAAATATCAAAAAATTCATCAAAAATTGAAAAATTTGTCAAAAAACGAAAAAATCAAAATCAAAATTTTTGCCCTTGTGGAATCGAACCTGGCGGTCCCAACGTTGCTTAACTTGCCAGATCGGAAGGGCGGCCTCTTGGACCACTTGATTCTGCAGTATCAAACTTTTTCGCTCAACTGCTGAAACTGACTATAAGGATTTTTTTCATGAAAATGGACTATATACTATTCAAATTTTACCTTATGCAAAAAATAGATTATCGTAAGTGAGAAAAAACTGACAACATAGCCAAAAACTGTGAAAATAAAATGAAACGTGGAAAATTCGATGTTTGTTGACGAAATTATGGCACACTTTTGTGAACTGGTCATGGTATAATTATCCACTGACGACAACACAGCCGCCAAAACTAGAAGCTAAAATTTTAAATTATAGAGCATCTGTTATGATCCCCAATCGATCATAGGTTCTCGCAAAATCTTTTGGCCCAAGGAAACCGAACCCTCGGCATCGAGACATCACGAAGGCGTCATGGTGATTCGCGACATCACGACGACGTCGCGATATCATGACAGTGTCGTCACGACATGACAGCATCGTGACGTAAGAAAAAAATGTAAGAGAAAAAATATTTTGTGAGAAAAAATGGGATTCAAAAAGATTTAATAAAAATTTACCAACTGTACACATATAGCCAACAGAACCAAGCCTATCTTCGTTTTTATTGTGAAATGATATTTATATATTGCCGGCTTGTGTACAGCAATCACTCGTTCGAAAGACATTATCATAGTAATTATAGAAATGCTTTCGGTACCCATCATAAGGAAGATTGGCCAATAATGCTGAAATTTGCTTAAAGGGCTAGTCCAGTAATTTACAACCATATGAAAAAATGATATATTCGAAAAGATCATGAAAAATGGAGCATTTTTTGTTTTTACGGCATGTTCTGAATCGTTGTAATTTTCGAGATAATTGCCTTTGAAATTTTGAATTTGTTACAAGCTCTTCGTTGTAATGCACAAACTTTTTTGAATTTTTTTGCAGAAAAATCGATTTTTGCATCGATTTTTTAAATTTTCATAAAATGAACATTGTAGCAATTTTTTATAGCTAAATGAGACGAACAAAATGACACCAAAATTATCCAATTTGAAAATTGTTTTGGGTTATTGAAACGAAAACATGAATCAGAATTTTCGTTTCAATAACCCAAAACAATGTTCAAATTGGATAATTTTGGTGTCATTTTGTTCGTCTCATTTAGCTATAAAAAATTGCTACAATGTTCATTTTATGAAAATTTAAAAAATTGATGCAAAAATCGATTTTTCCGCAAAAAATTCAAAAAAGTTTGTGTATTACAACGAAGAGCTTGTACACAAATTCAAAATTTCAAGCGCAATTATCTCGAAAACTACAACGATTCAGAACATGCGGTATAAACAAAAAATGCTCCATTTTTCATGATCTTTCTGAATATATCATTTTTCATATGATTGTAAATTACTGGACTGGTCCTTTAATGACCATTTTTATAAAAAAACGAAATTTCGACCTCCGGGGATCGAACTCTCCCCGCTCATGATGAATTTTGCGCCACTTGCTCCCTCCACCATGAGTAATGAACTTTTTTCGTACTTTAAAAAGGCAATCATGAATAGAAGTTGGTATACTTAATTGCCCATTTAGTTCTAGAACTCCTCGTCCTGTGCCAGTTAGAATAAGAGATAAGCCATTAAAAATTTCCGCACAATCCAATACAACATGAAAGATATAGTTTTTGCGTAAATCTTTATTTGAAAGAAATACTGCTATATTTAATATGTTCGCTAATATTGATATAATACCTAAAAATTAACCAACAAAAAGGAAATAACGAGGGTAAATCTGTTATAATAAGAAAAATTTGCCATTCTTTGTTGATTTCATGAAAATTCATGAAAAATGGAGCATTTTTGTTTTTACAGTAAGTTCTGAATCACTAACACTGTCGAGATAATTCATTTAAGTAAAACTACATCTTCCCCTAGAGACACATCTCCATATGCCACTGGGTCCCAGATACCATTAGGGGCTTGAGGGAGAAGCCCTTCTATGTTGATACTAAAGGTGTGCAGGGCCGAGATCAACCAGGTCAGGCCATAGCCGGACTAGCCTACCCTAGGCTACTCAATTTTTTTAGGATCACTGTAATCACATAGGTTTCTAACTGGCAACTCAGGACACATTCGGTCCGGCCCAAGCAACGGGCATGACTATGACCGAAACCTATTGCTTCAGCTAATAGATCATCCGTGTGGTAGGCAATCTTTTTTACAAGCGATTGTCCTTTCTAACATCATGGCAAAATACGTTCAGCCAGAGGCCGTAGATCGAACTCGTGGTTGTTTATTACAACGAAACATCAATCTCATTTCCCTATTTCAATAAAAGTTGTTTATTGAAACGATTGGTACTCTTGAAGGAGAGGGTAAAATGACATTTTTAGACAAAAATAGCCATTTGTTACGCTTTTTGGTGAAACAATGTCAGAGCCTACCTAGAACCACATATAAAATACACATAAACAAAACTTCAGATAAAGAATCCGTTGCAAACAAGTGATTAATCGATTGATCTGTTGTATTAGGCATAATAATATCACTTCTATACCAAAAAATAGGACACAAACTTCTATTTCCGCCTGTTCTACTTTACATTGCGCAGAAAAACTTTCGTGCCATACTTAATTTATTAATTATTCATGGAATGTGGTGTAGTAAATTTCAATAACCGTCGTTTACCAGAAACGCTTAATCTAATTTTTATTGATACTTAGTAAAAGATCTAGAGTAATAAAATTATTTCGCGCCGATGTTAATACAGGGTGGGCCAGAGTGGCTTTTTTATTTCAGGGAATTCGTCGTCCATGTGCAGTGTGACGAATCGTGATTTCGTGCTGATCTAACCATGTTTAGAGGCGATGTGAGAAGTTGTGCGACAGTGCTGATGAAACCCTTGGGTGTACGATCATGTTGTCGGGCACGCTGCCATCTGCATTCAGAACCATTAAGGGGAAACCTCGTTAGCAACGGGCATGTTGTAGCTGCGAACGCCTGCTTGCTTACTCATGGTAAAGATGAGTTAGACTTCTGGAGACGTAATTCCGGCTGCCCTTGCTTGCTCATTAACTTGCGTAATGCCAAGCTTTCTAGAGAACCGACTACTTCGGACCTTGTGCCCCTATAAGCTGAGTTGAAAGACGCAACAGTTCTGGCCATCCGAAGAGAACGTTACTACTAAGCCAAATATTTTAGCCTCATGCGGGGTTTGAACCAGCCTTGAGGGGCGCCTGATACAAGCCCAGTATCACCGAACCATGAGACCTTTGGAGTAGCCGCTCAAAATTCTACTCTAGTCTCAACGCTTGTTCTTCAACTTCTTGCATCAACTCGAACAATTTGGCAAGTGGATTGTGGTCGCGGATGGTCTTTTCCAGGAGCTCGACGAGATTGCGGTTCAGTGCTTGATATCGCTTCTGCTGCGTCAGATTGTGCGGATGCTTAAGGCGATAGTCAATGGATTCTTCGGCATCCATGAAATAAAGTTTTCCATATTCCGGGTCGTTCCTCAAGCGTCTTGAGTCGGATGCGCTGCGAAGTTCAACATGTGGTAGACTTGGCCTTGTATATTGAACGCGTAGATGTCGCTGGATGGAATGTGATCCTTGTCGACGTAGAATGACGCCATGGTGAAGCTGCTGTTTAGGTTGCGGATCCGGTCGTGAAAGTGGTTATCAGTTGGGTGCGTCTTCAGGAAAAGCTGCTTCAGTGTTTCAGGGAATTCGTCGTCCATGGGCACTCCGTCGGGGGAAGTCGTCGCTTGCCTTCTTGATCTTGCCGTGGTTGCAGCAATCGCCAAAGGAGTTTTCATCATGTTTGCCACCGGTGCGCTCTTCAGGATAATGGACGGCTCCACAGTGGATGCATTCGACGTTGAAGTTCCCCATGAGGCGGTCGATGAGTCCATCGCTTTTTTCAAACTTTGTAGTAGTTTTAAAGGGGAGTGCCGTTTGAGGCCCTATCTCCGAAAAAAATTTTTCTCCAAATTGATTGATTTTTAGTACTCGGGGTTTTCGGGCACGAGAAATCGATTGGCGCAAGTCCCGAAAAATTTTCATGACTCCGTAAATTTTTTAGTAAAATGGGGTGCCGTTTGAGGCCCTAATCTCCGAATTGAATTTTTTAAAATTGAATTTTTGCTCAAAAATTCGAATTTTTCTCTCAAAAATCGAATTTTTACTCAAAAATCGAAATTTCTACTCAAAAATTTAGGGGGTCATGAAAATTTTTTCGGAACTCGGGATTTGCGCCAATCAATTTCTCGTGCCCGAAAACCCCCAAGTACCAAAAATCAGTCAATTTGAAGAAAAAAATTTTTTCGGAGAAAAATGGCACCCCCTTTTAAGAAAACCTCTAGTACAAAAATAACCATTTTTGCTTTAAAACCATGTTTCCCTGAATCAGAGTCGGGGAAGCGTTTTCACGCTCCGGGAATGCGCGCAATCAATTCCCCGCATAAAATTACCCCTAGAGGCTCATTTTTAGAAAAATAAATTTCTCTCAAAAAAGCCACTTTTTTGGCTCACCCTGTACAAAGGATTGTGATTTTTTAGGAATTGAGCACAAGCGGTCGTAAATTAACAAGTAAACGCGGTAAGAGGAATTGCAGAAATTCATGATAGCCAATGAGCTTTTTAAATTGATTTATAGCCACAACTTGGAAAAGTAATTTACTAAAACGACACTTTTAATATTCTCGAAATAAAAATCATAAAAATGCAAGAAAATTCGAAAATTTTTGCTTACATTATTTTATAAAAAGCTTAGTGATGCCCTTGTAAAGAATGTGCCACAACAAGATCAATAATCTAGTTATGGTTTTGAATTTTTTTGTTTATTACAACGAAAACCCTTTTTATTACATTCAAACTATATCTTATTTTTCTTTCAAAATATTAGAAAAGGTTTTTCGTGGGCGCTATCGATTTAGTAGTGTGTAAAAAACTTGATTCTTTGTTTTGGCGATTGTTATTTACGTTTTTTGTGTCCAGAAAATTGTCAGGAAAGCGTAAATTTAGCAAAGACAATTTTCTTTCGTTTTGATTACTGTTTTACTTTGGTGCAATATTGTGGTTGTTTTGTGGTATAAATTGAATAAAGAAAGTTGCAGTTTTTATATTTCTATCGGGTTTGCACCCGCATTTATTTCCTATTTTTAGACCGTTGAGTTCAACGTCACGAGAATTTAGAGACGTGGTAACGTTTACTACACAAGACCAATCGCGAATACCTGCGGAAATCCATTGTGTTGGGCGGAAATAAAAGTTCGAGACCGATTGCGTGGACCTAGTGAAAATCTGTTGCGTTTTTGGGTGAAATAAAAGGTCAGTGCCTTGTAGTATAAGATCCAAGGGAAGCCCCAAACCTCCGAATTTTACAACAACGTAAAAAAATCGTATCAAAAAATCCTTTAACAGTGATGAGAAATAGAATTGTCAAAATTGAGAAAAAAATGATAAAGAATTTAATTCCTCAGTGGCGCAGTAGGTTGTGTTTTTGGCTGTTGCTCGAAAGGTCGCGTGTTCGATACCCAGCTTCGTCGCTTGGTTTTTGCCCAAAAATTGGTCTCAATTTTGACAATTCTACTTTTCAGAATTGTCAAAATTGAGACCAAAAATCAATCGACGAAGCTGGGTATCGAACCCGCGACCTTTCGGGCAACAGCCAAAAATGCAACCTACTGAGCCACTGAGGCCATGTCGTCCCACAACGTTAAGTGCAAGTTCCCCCGGCAACCAGGGGAACTTGCTCTAAAAGTTCAATAGAAGTATCATACGTGGAGAATTTTTTAAATGATGTTCAATGGGTGGGAAAAATTCTTACTCTCAACATCTTTTTATCAAAATAGAAATTTCGCAAGGTTTAGCAATTTGCAAAAACTTTGTCTTTTTCACACGAAAATCGCGAGCAGTTCTCATTAACTACTACATGGTAGTGTTCTATGTTTTACTCGGTGACCAATTCCCACAAAGAATGCTTAACGGCAAACTCTAACACGTGTCTAAGTATCCAATATAGTTTGGGGGGGGGGGAAACCTGGGCTTGTTGGCCTGAAAATGAGTACACAAAAAGCGTCCTTTGATTGAGATGTACGCTTATCCCCTTTCGGCATCTGTAAAAACGCTTATAGCAATAGTAGTTTTGTTGCACGAATCCGAAGTTCTCGACCCTTGAATAACTCATCTAAGGGATCTACGGGACCCCCCCCCCCTCCAATCAAAATTTAGAGCACTTTTTCAAAAATCGATTTTTGGACTACCGGCCAGGAGGGGGTCCGTAGACCTCTTAGATAAGTTATTCAAGGGTCGGGACATTCGAGATACATTTACAAAAAAAGATATATTTACTGAACCTTTTTTTGGATAAATATGTATTCTATTTTGCTTAGGCCTAAGCCTAAGCAAAAAAGAATACATATTTATTCAAAAAAAGGTTCAATAAATATATCGTTTTTTGTAAATATATCTCAAATCAACTTTGACTGAAATGCTCGTCAAAGTTGACCTGGGTCAACTTTGACGCTAACATATATATTCAGAAAATTCATGAAAAATGGGGTATTTTTTGTTTTTACAGTAAATTCTGAATCGTTAACGGCTTCGAGATAATCGCGTTTGAAGTTGGCGATTTTTGAAATTTGTTTATTACAACGAAAACCCTGAATCAGGGTTTTCGCTGTAATAAACAAATTTCAAAAATCGCTAACTGTACACATAAACGAAAATCGAGCTTAATATCTTATAGAGGGACAGAAAATGATTTAATTATTATAAAATTTTCATAATTTTTGAGCGCCGTGTTCTAAATGTCATAGACCCTATGAAAATAATTTTTATCGAACAAAAATTAAATATTAACTTATAATAATGTAGTGAAGAATATAAGAGCGTGAATCTTCTCCAGATCTTCTAATACATTCGCGGTGATTTATCAACAATATCACGTGGAGTGCCGAATCCAGTCATCCCGCTTTGAGAAGCGAATCTATTGGTACCACCCTGGAGTGGAATAACACCTTCGGACTTCATGAGTTGATCTTTCGTGAATTTTGAAGGTTTTCCAGCATTGAAATTTTGTTGTTTACGTTGCATGGTTTTTGACATAGTTGGAGATGCATCGGGTTTACATGCAATCGGGTTTCTCCAACTAGGTGTAGGAGTAGCTTCTGTTACTGGAAGCTTGTTTTCGGTTGGTAGTTCAATATTTTTAATATTCTCGTCTTTTTCTTCAACCTTCGACATACTTTCAAAATAACCCTGTAATTTTGCAGTTTTTTATCTGAAATTTCAAATTCTCTTAATTATTTTTTGTTTACAGTGAGATTGAAAAATTTTTCCTCGCCGAGATTTTTCAATTTTAACATCAAATACAAAAAACTTATTGTGCGAAACTTTACGAAAACGTTCGATTGAAATCTGAAAAATTTGGAAAAATTTTGGAGCTCTTCCCCCTGGGGAGACGCAATCAACAGGATTCAAAAAACTGATACTTTTTTGAAGTAATTCTATGGGGAAAATATCCTCTAAAGGCTTAAGCTTAGGCTTAACCTTAGGCTTAAGCCTAGGCCTAAGGTTAAGCCTAAGCCTAGGCTTAAGCTTAGGCTTAACTTTAGGCTTAAGCCTAATCTTAAGATTAAGCCTAAGATTAGCTTAAGCCTAGGCTTAGGCGTAACCTTAGGCTTAGCCTTAGGCTTAAGCCTAGGCCTAAGCCTAAGGTTACGCCTAAGCTTTTCGCCATTTTGTGGTACACAGCCTTAGGCTTAAGCCTAAGGCCATAGCCTAAGGCTTAGGCCTAAGTCTAAACCCAATGCCTAAACCTAAGGCTTATTAATTGAACCCTCGGATAATTTGACTCCCTGATAATTGGACCACCCTCTAGGGTCTAATTAACGAGGTTTCACTGTATAGACCATTTTTGGGGTCCCAAAAATAGCGACAAACAAGTTGGTTCCATTTTTGGAGTGATTTTTCATTGTTTTCGAGCCGTTTTCAACCGATTTAAAGCGGTCCCGTGTCATTTTGTGGTGTGGGGTAAACCCTACCCTTACCCAAAAAATGATTCAGAAAATTTGAATTTTCAGATAAAAATTTTTGCAAAATTATAGGTATCATTTAAGGAGATTTAAAAAATTAAAAACAAAAATAATAAAAATAATCGATTTGCCTCAAGTTCTGGGGAACACGCTAAACATATTGACGAATTAACTACGCGAAGAAAATGGCCAACAAAGCAAAAGCAACAGCTGTCGAAAAATATGGAACATTAAAATCTTTAGTGTAAAAATTTGAACTTAAAACTGAGAAAGTCATTTTGAAAATGTTTTTTTTCAAAAACTAAATTTTTTCCGAAATTTTCGCCTCTACCCTATTTTTAGTTCACACTCAAATAGTTCATCTTAGACCATAGTACGACCGATGTAGATCACGAAAAACAGAAAAGATTTTTTGAAGTTTTGAAGTTAACTGCTATTTTGCGACAAAATCAAATTACCGAGAGTGGGATTCGATCACGCTACCTTTGAAATCAAAGCCGAGATCACTATAGTTTGTTTTTTTTACAATGAAAAGTATAAATCATCTTTTCATGATTTTTTGAAGGTAAGTAAAATCGGCCATACTCTTTCAGAATCCGAACGAATTTTTGAACTTAAGGGTGTTTTTTCCTAAAATAAAATATTAGGAACTTTTATTTTTTGGCGAAAGTCACCTCGTTTGATGCACATTTAGCCTACCTAACTTAAAAAAAATTGCATCGAAAAATTTTTTCTGATAGCCAAGATATCGATAAAAGTCTAATGTAAAAAACTTCGTGGATCACCCTGTATATTATAAAGATTCAAAATTATTGGAGTATTGAAACAAAAACTTTACTTAGATCAATATGTCATTGTGTAGCGCAGATCATCAGCATTCCAACTAGCTTTTGACCAAGTTATAAAACCTTTCCTATGAGGAGCATTAACTGTTTAATGAAAAGATATTTTTACACATTTATGCAAATTTTCATAATACCTAAAATATTCTTAGAACCATTTTTTTCGACCCAATTTTTTGTTTTTCGTGATCTACATCGGTTGTACTTTAGCTGTTATCAAAAACTAAGACGAAGTATTCGAGTGACAAATTTTCATAATCAAATATGGTCTGATACCAGATGCTTAAAACAAAGACCAGACACATTAAATGAATGCTTGAATGGTATATTGACAATTCATGGAATTGAAAAATTTGGCTTCCATTCTTTAATTGATAACAACTAAGTGATAATTCTATTCTCCTTTGGGACAACTAGATTCAAAATATGCTAAAAACGATTTTCTTTTACTTTATTTTTCAAATTTCTTCCACATTAGCCGACTGTCCAACTGGAACAATTCAAGGCTTCGATGACAATACATGCTATTTATTTTCACAAACACCACTAAATTTTTTGGATGCAGTACAGAATTGTGTAGATAATAATGCTCTTATGGTGTCAGTTGGAAATGTTTTTGTTGATACATTTTTGACTGAAAAAGCTAGGACAGCTTTTGCTAACTTTTCGGCAGTTTCAAATTTTTGGCTTGGTGGAATCAATCAACATCCAGAACTAAGTGGTTGGCGATGGATTGATGGAACAACTTTTTCGTATACCAATTGGAATCCAGGTAGTCCCGGTTCGGAAGTGCCACTATGTATAACAATAAGCTTGTTAAATGGAAAATGGATGAGTCAAAATTGTGCACAATTGTTTTATTTTGTATGTGAATTGTCCTTGAAAACAACGACGGCGCTAGATGATTATGTATGGACACCAGATCCGAATTATAAGTGGGTAAATTTGGTAAGATTTAACTCATTATTACTTAGGCATGGAGGCGGGAGGAGGGCAGAGGGGGGACTAGCAGTCTTAAAGCACCAGTCCAGTAATTTACAACCATATGAAAAAATGATATATTCGGAAAGATCATGAAAAATGGGGCATTTTTTGTTTTTACGGCACGTTCTGAATCATTGTAGTTTTATAGATAATTGCGTTTGAAATTTGAATTTATGTACAAGCTCTTCGTTGTAATACACAAACTTTTTTGAATTTTTTGCGGAAAAATCGATTTTTTAAATTTTCATAAAATGAGCATTGTAGCAATTTTTCATAGCTAAATGAGACGAACAAAATGACACCAAAATTATCCAATTTGAACATTGTTTTGGGTTATTGAAACGAAAACATGAATCAGAATTTTCGTTTCAATAACCCAAAACAATGTTCAAATTGGATAATTTTGGTGTCATTTTGTTCGTCTCATTTAGCTATAAAAATTGCTATAATGTTCATTTTATGAAAATTGAGAAAATCGATGCAAAAATCGATTTTTCTTCAACAAGCTCAAAAAAGTTTGTGTATTACAACGAAGAGCTTGTAACAAATTCAAAATTTCAAACGCAATTATCTCGAAAACTACAACGATTCAGAACATGCGGTAAAAACCAAAAATGCTTCATTTTCATGATCTTTTCCGAATATATCATTTTTTAATATGATTGTAACTTACTGTATTGGTCCTTTAAACCATTTTTACTCCTACTTTAAAAATTAATTATTTATAGAACACACAAGTTAATGGTACCGTTAATAACTCTATGATAAATTGTAGTTATACAGGTATCGTGCATATTGGGTGGGGGGAGGGAGCGTCCGATGAAGGGGTCCTCCTCCAAAATTTTTTGGCGACCTTTTTTTGGTCGATGCTTCGCGCGTTGAGGTAGTTCCCACTCCCTAAAATTTTTTAGTATCTTTTTTTGGCCTTTGGCCGATCGAATGAGAGAGTCCCTCTCTACTAATTTTGAGCCGATGAGTGAGTGGGTTAGAGGGAAACTTTCTCATTGTCCACGTATGGCCGGTATATTTTTATGCTATTATATATTTATAATTTTTATAGTCCATTATATCAATATGACAAGTCAACAATGGCTAACCGATTCTGAATTTTCTTCTAATTCTTCGGCTAAAAGCATATGGTGGCACATTATCGGAGTAATTGTTCCCGAAAACATTCGTTTTAAAAACAACGCTACTTTGTGGATCACAGGTGGACATATGGGTAGCACAATTCCGGATCAGAGTCCTAAAGATATGTTACGCTACGCATCTTTAGCTTGTATGACTGGCATGATTACTGGTGTTTTATTTGATGTAATACGATTTTTTTATTATTAAAGAGGGAGTAAACTTTGTATCCGGATCACGAAAAAATTTTTGTTGCTCAAAAATGTTTTTAAACATTTTTTTCAAGATCCGGATACAAAGTTTACTCTCCCTTTAATTAAGACGCTAGATTTGTTTTGAATTATATTTGGAAAGATCATGAAAAATGGAGCATTTTTTGTTTTTACGGCATGTTCTAAATCGTTGTAGTTTTTGAGATAATTACGTTTGAAATTTTGAATTTGTTACAAGCTCTTCGTTGTAATACACAAACTGTTTTGAATTTTTTGCGGAAAAATCGATTTTTGCATCAATTTTTTAAATTTTCATAAAATGAACATTGTAGCAATTTTTTATAGCTAAATGAGACGAACAAAATGACACCAAAATTATCCAATTTGAACATTGTTTTGGGTTATTGAAACGAAAATTCTGATTCATGTTTTCGTTTCAATAACCCAAAACAATGTTCAAATTGGATAATTTTGGTGTCATTTTGTTCGTCTCATTTAGCTATAAAAAATTGCTACAATGTTCATTTTATGAAAATTTAAAAAATTGATGCAAAAATCGATTTTTCCGCAAAAAATTCAAAAAAGTTTGTGTATTACAACGAAGAGCTTGTAACAAATTCAAACGCAATTATCTCGAAAACTACAACGATTCAGAATATGCTGTAAAAACAAAAAATGCTCCATTTTTTATGATCTTTCCGAATATATCATTTTTTCATATGATTGTAACTTACTGGACTGGTCCTTTAAGGGCTCATTCGAAAGCTAGGATAAAACGCTACATTTTGCAATGAAAAACATACCAATTTTGGGGGATGTCTTATAATTATAAACCATAGTTTAGAGAGCTATTACTTTATAGATCCCAAATCAAGGCACGATCTTTTCATCTGACCCTACAAATGAATCCAGAAGCGAAGACAATATTATCGCATTCACCTGGCATCACTTTCTAAAAGACCCTTCAAACCCAAAATGGTTGGTTCGTTTTCCTATGGTGAAAGCCTCCGTTCGAGCCATGGACGCGATAACCGATTTTGTTCGTCAAAATTTACCTCAACTTGATTGCCAATTGGATTACTATACAATCACTGGTGAATCGAAGCGCGGTTGGACAACATGGCTTGTAGGAGCGGTCAATCCAACTAGAGTTCGGATTATTATTCCGATTGTTTTGGATGCAATAAATTTTGCGGTTGTGGAACATCATGAATATAAAAGCTATGGTGGATGGTCTTTAGAATTGAATGATTACGTTTTTAATAATATAACTATGTATTTTAATGACCCATGGATGCATTTACTTCAAAAGGTAATGTTTTTGTTGGGATCCCTAGGTTTCAGTCAAGTATTTTGGATGCAAGGTGGAACCGAACCCAGAGTCTGGAAATGGGTCTGGGACCCTCGAGATCCATTTGGGATCCCAGGTCCGGGACCCCAGTTAGGTTCTTGGGTCTCAAGGACCACGGGTCCCAATAAAGTGAGTCCTTTCCGGACTCTGACAGAACCTTCACTAGTCTAATTTAAAGATACCTTTTAAAATAATCACTCCTGGTATTTTTAGCTTGTCGATCCTTATTTCTACCTATCACGCCTAACAATGCCAACTTTTGTCGTAAATGCTGCTATGGATGAGTTCCAGCAACCTGACGATACCCATTATTGGTGGAGCAAACTACCTGAACCGAAAAATTTCCTTTTGGTTCCAAATGCTGAGCATGAAATGTTAAACTATCCGCAATTTCCAACGTCTGGTTTATTTTACGTAATTCCAGCTATGAGTGCATATATAAAAGCTAATATTATGAATAAACCTATTCCAGCATTTGATTGGACAATTAACAATATGACCGGAGAAATTGTTGCTACTATGCAAGATAATAATGTTCAGGTAAATTCATTCATGAATATTATAGGTCGGCAAGGTGGGGGAGAGGACCTCCGTTCTCTCCCCCACCTTGCCTGGTTCCCTCCCCCCACCACCAACCCCTCGAGTTCTAGGGCGAAAACGTAAGACACATTTTAGTTTAGATTAGCGAAGCTGTTGCATGGTGGGCCTATTCCTGTGGTGTTAACTATTGGGACGGTAATAAATATCGTCGCGATTTTCGTATTATTAGTTTGGATAGCTTGTATAACTTCGGTAATTGCTCATGCGGGACAACCCATATGGAGGACGGTATAATAGCCACATGTATAAATCTAGCCTCGTTTTGGAACAAAACATCGCTTCAATCTACAATGGTAAACGGTAAATTAACCTATAAAGCGCAATTTGATGCGCC
>OZJO01000983.1:0-10117 GCA_900406225.1 Acrobeloides nanus | reverse complement strand
CCCCCCACCCACGCTGTCGTGGAGAGTGGTAGAGGGGGAGGAGAGGAGGAGGTGGGGAATGATTGGCCCATCCCAGTGCTCTTCAAAAACGTGGTCGTCGACCATACATTAAATTTTTTTTCATGGATTTAATAAAAATACGGTTTTACCGTACTAGAAATTTGTACGCTTACGGCGTAGTTTTTTTTGCGGACTACGCTTTTGGAAAGCACTGGCCCATCCCCAGGATCCAGCTCCTCCCTTCCGTAATTATACCGTTAGAGTTGGATAAAAATGTAAAATATATTAAAATTGATATAAATCGAATAAAAAACTCGTTTTTAGAGCTTACAATACACTATTAAAGACGTCCGAGCGCAGCTTGATAAAGAACGCATCCAATACGAGGAAATGACTCGGAAGCGTGAAGAGTATTTAAAGGAAGAGTATGAACGTAGTATAACGACAGTAAAGACGGTTCATAAAACGGTAGTTTTCAATATTACTCTGTTAAATACCCTCTTTTTAGCAAGTCGATCAGATGCAACATATTGCCAAAATTGATTGGGAAAAGCTCATGCAACGAGAAATCGTATACCACGACAATCTTACCGAAAGAATCATTGCATTGAGACAAGATTTTGAGCGAATGTTGTTGAAGAACAAATATGAAATTGAAGAGGCCGTGAAATTGATTCATTTGTCGATTAATTTCGACGCAACCTACATCCAGCGTATTATTGACGAATCTAGAGAGGCACGAATGAAAGTGGTGGCTTATGAACGAGAAAATAAAGAATATAAAGCAAGGATAACTATTTTGGAGCAACACGTCACCCAACTGGAGAACATCATTTCAAGCTCGAAGGTAGACATAGAAAAGATCATTAAAGAGTCTTACTCGGGGCTAGAGTTTGTGAAGAAAGATGTTGTTAAGAAGTTGAGCAAGTTTGCATATTTGATGGAGTTGAAGGTCAAATTGGACGCTGAGCTTGAAACTTATCGCTTGCTTCTTGATGCAGAACAGATCAGGTAAAAAAATCACATGCTAAGAAAATATTGATACTTGATTTTATTTTAGAATTGATTATCAACAAAAAGCGCATCATCACCACTCTACTGCCAGATCATTTGTTGTAAGTTTAAACTAACACAAAACGTTAAAAATAAAACATATTTTTTTAGAAAGAAGGCCATTCGGAAGAGGATGTACAAATTGACGAAGTCAATTTGGATGGAAAATACATTTGTTTGACCAATAAAGGCACCGAGGAATTTAATCTGGGATCGTGGCTAATCGTGGCAAAAGCAGACGCTAGTAAAGATAAACGCGAGTTTAAGTTCTCAGCCAGCCAAACAGTCATGCCTAGAGAGACTTTAACGGTATTTTTTGATTTTAGTCAATCAACCTTTCATTATCAAAATTTTTAAACTATTTATCTCTCTCAAATCAGGGTCAAGGAAGCGTTTTCATGTTTCGGGAATGCGCGGAATTGATTACTCGTATAAAATTACCCCTAGGAATGTATTTTTTACAAAAATTTTCAAAAAATTTTTTTTCGGAGAACGGGATGCAGTTGTTACCCCCTTTAAGCCCCCTCCCTATGGAGTCATAAAATTTGAATTGAATAAGTATTATATATCTAATAATTTTCAGATCTGGTCACCCAACATGGGCGTTACACATAACTCACCAAACAACATTGTGTTGGTTGGTGACCCTTGGCCATCTGGTGATAGCATTCGTGTCGAACTTTTCGATACACATGGACACGAGCTGGCATGGCACAAGTCATATTATAAAGAAGAAGAAAGTTGTTCAACCATAGATCACACGCAACATCACGACACCCATGAAATTGTTCTACACAAGCAAAAAGATCACGATAGCCATGAAATTGCTCTACACAAGCAACATCACGACAGCCATGAAATTGTCTCTACAAACATTAAGCCGCTTATAATAGAGGAAATTGTTACAACTGTAACAGGTCAGGCAGAAAAGATTTACGTGAGCTGTTTTTTAGTAACAAATCCATAATGCTTTTTAGTCAAACAGCCATTCCGATGTAGAGGTAGTGATTAATGAAATCAACATGCAAGGAGACTATGTTTCATTGACCAACAATGGTAAAAAAGAATTTAACCTTGGCGCGTGGCACATCGTATCAAAGGCTGGGACTGTGGTCCACAAATTCAAGTTCCCAAACAAGCATTCCATCTTGCCTGGCAAGACCACAAAGGTATTTTTGTATAGCTTTTGTACAAAAAATAAAAATTTTCCAAAACGATAATTTTGAAGCATGCATCCAAATTTTTCAGATCTGGTCTCACAGCAAAGGCGGTACACACAATCCACCAGATAGCATTGTGATGAAAGCTATCAATTGGCCATCAGGCAACCATATTCGTATCGAACTTCTCGATAATAATGACAACCGAAAAGCATGGAAAGAGTCGTCTTATGAATCCGGAGCTATAAGCATTATTTCAAAGACTTAATGAAAAAAAAATGTTTTTAAAAATTGATACCAGATATTTTTTTATTTTTTAAAGCAACAAATGCAATTTACTTCAACTTATAGGTTTATAAAATTTCAAAATTAATGCTAAGAAATAAAAATTTTGTTAGATTGTTAGATCATGTTTTTGTTATCATGTGTGTTGCTGTTCGTTAAGAGCCATATGTAAGATTAAAACCAAGGGTCTGAGAGAATGAAGCAACCCCTGGTACAGTGGAATCTTTTTGTAGATCCTGAAAATTGATATATTTTTGCTAATAAAAGATTTCGTGCATTCTGTTTCCCCATGACAATAATAGTTTTTCAACGAAACTCGATAGAATTTTTTTATTTCATTTAATTTTTTTATTATCCCTTTGTTCAGAACAGAGTTGTAAAAACTGATAAGTCATTGCCAAAGTAAGGTCTATAAAAATTTATCAGTTTTTATTATCATGTGTGTTGCTGTTCGTTAAGAGCCATGTGTAAGATTAAAACCAAGGATCTGAGAGAATGAAGCAACCCCTGGTACACTGGAATCTTTTTGCAGAACCTGAAAATTCATGAAATTTGGAGAATTTTTCACACAAAAACCAAGTCTGTATCATGTGGGAAGCCTGAAAAAAAGGGTGGGGGACTTTTGCGCCCTCACATTTGCGCACCTGACATTTGCGCACCCGACTTTTGCACCCCGATATATGTACCCCGACATTTGCACCCCGATATTTGCGCCCCGACATTTGCGCACCGACATTTGCACCCCGACATTTGCGCCCCGAAAGGTGGCAACTTTTTGTTTATGGGAGTACTGAAAAACTGCAAATAATTTTTCCGACCGACACTTCTATGGGGAGATAGAGCCCAAAATGTAGTTTTTGGGGCCAAAATTAGGGTTCAAAGAAATGGTCATAACTTTTTATGGTTAAAAGCTTTTTCAATAATCCTTTTTGCATTTGACAGAGGGAGAAAAGACGCAAATTATGGTATATTAACTTTGGCCTCAAACCTTTGTCTTCATGATTAAAAACGCCTAACAAAAGTGGCATCATTTTTCTTAAGAAAAATCGAACTTTCCGGGGTCTCAATTCGACTGCGGAAAAATGGCAACTTTTTATTTACGTTCCCCCCCCCCTACGATGTACAAATGAATTTATATCAACCATAAAGATTTGATGAGATGTAGCTTGTAGTTTTTTCTTTTTTATACTGAACTTTGCTTTAATCTACAGTACCGGAAAAAAACTTGGTGATTTTTAAAAATCTTTGATTTTTCGTACATTTTAAAGACGTTTAACATTAAAGTCCATTCTATTTGTCTTATATAGTATTTTTAGAGCAAAAAATGGCAGCAAAATACAAATCGGGCGAATTGCGAAAGCTTATAATCGAGGCAAAACAGCGAGGTGAAAAAGGAGCCGACATTGCCGAAAGATATCATTGGGGCATCAATACTATAACAAGAATTTGAAAACTTTGGAAAGCAACCGGCTCCGTTAAACATCGAAAGATTAAGGGAAGGCCAAGAAAAACCAGACCCGAACAAGCCCGACTCCTTGTAGCAACAAGAATGAGCTGTTCCGAGCGCTGCAAGAAGAATGGAACCGAATACCCGTGGGCACCCTTAGAGGGCTTATGGAGTCGATGCCGCGAAGAATGAAGGCCGTGATCAAGGCGAAGGGATACCCAACTAAATATTAAGTATTTTTCTTGTGTTATTACTTTTTTTCTGTTGTTTATTTATTGTTTTGTCGCCTTAAAGTTGAATAAAATGTACGAAAAATCAAAGATTTTTAAACATCACCAAGGTTTTTTTCCGGTACTGTATATGGCTGAATTCATAAAAAAAATAGATATAAACATTACTTCACATCATTCAACATCTAGATTGCCAAAAAATAATTTTCAATTCACTACACTGTACGACCTCCAAAAAGCTGCTCTAGTTTGTGCTTTCCAGCTTTCATGATTTTAATTTTCTTATCTTTTTATTTAACAAAGAATTTTTATTGTCCTATTTAAAAAGCAATATGTCTAATTTGTACTCAAGTTTTCAACAATTTTCATCTTTTTATAATTTTTACTCTTTATCTAAGCTTGTCAACTTTTCATAAAATTTCATTTGAAATTTTGGAGCTAGTACCAAATGCCTACCCACGAAGACAAAAATTGAGAATTATGTTCCAAAAACACGTTTTCAACAAAAAAAAGCTTGATAAAATTTTCATTTTTGCCAAATTTTTATTTTTTCAAAGCATTGCCAAATTTGCTAATTTCCATTTTTAGCAATTTTAAATTGATCCAACCTCTTGAACTACATGAGATGAATTTGCTCGAGCTTTACGAAAAGCTGCGTATGTCAGACAACTATTTTGAAACGCTAGTCAAAAAATGTTGACTAGTGACTAGAAACAAGTGACTAATGACTAGTGACTAGAGAAATTTCGAAGCTTGAAAAGCGTAACTTTTTTCAAGATAATTACTGACTAGTTTGCTTAATTTTAAAGATATATGTTTTAGATTTAAAAAAAATCAAACTAGTCATGGGATTATCTGTCAAAAAGTTATACTAGTCACCCATTTTATTTTCTAGTCACTAGTCAACAATTGAAACAGGCCCCAGGTCGCAAGAATCACGGCCTCGGCCTATCTTTTAGTTCTTTAAAAAACGCGGCCCCGGCCGGTCCGTCGCACTCCTGTCCCCACCAAACCTAAAATTTATTAGAAAAAAGTAAAAATTATAAATAAAAAATGTTGGAAACTTTCCTAAGAAAAATGAGAATTTTCATCTTTGTACTATATACCGTAAAACTTCTAATAGAGCCCCATGTAAACGTAAAAATTCTCTTAAAAATCGAGTTTAAGTCGGATTTCTTCGAGCGAGCACTTTTTGGATAGCCCTGAGGATAGGGAATATGCTATATAAAGAATTATTGAAAAATATTTTATTTTCATCGAGATATGGCCTTTTGAATTTTTTAAAAATTTAAA
This sequence comes from Acrobeloides nanus, assembly GCA_900406225.1. Taxonomy (NCBI): domain Eukaryota; kingdom Metazoa; phylum Nematoda; class Chromadorea; order Rhabditida; family Cephalobidae; genus Acrobeloides; species Acrobeloides nanus. The sequence continues at coordinate 4,649 of OZJO01000983.1, read as the reverse complement.
TAATTTTAAGCCTTACATTCAAAAATCTACCAAAAATCAAAATTCGGTCGATTTCCTTCGAGCAACCACTTTTTGAATAGCTAAGCGTATGAGGAACATTATGTAAAAGAAATTATTGATAATGGCTTCGATTTCACGGAGATATGATTTTTTGAAAAAAATGTCATTTTTTCAACTTTTTTAAATTCAAAGGGCCATAACTCATCGAAAATAAAATATTTTTCAATAATTCTTTATATAGCATATTCCCTATCCTCAGGGCTATCCAAAAAGTGATCGCTCGAAGAAGTCCGATTTAAACTCGATTTTTAAAAGAGCAATCATTAACACCTTCTAATAGAGCTCATGGGGTTCTATTAGAAGTTTTACGGTATATGAAGATGTATTACTATGAAGAAATCGAGCCATTTGAAAATATTCGTAAGATAAATTCCGCTTCTTCATTTGGTTCCAAAGTCGATGGAAGAATAATATACTCACCGGCATTTGTCTCAAATCTACCAATGACCTAAAAAATCAATATTTATATTTGTTTCAAATCTATAAAACCTCTCGCCGGTTAATGAAGTTGTATTTACTATTAATACACTTTGCATTCTCGAAATCAATCTTTGTGCTTGAACCTTGGTGGTAAATTGAAAATCCTATGTCAAGGTTCTTCAATCCTTCTTTTCTTAATCCCCTTCTATACTTTTGTATCAAAGCCACGATCATCGTGCTTGTCCCGTTTGCTTTTAACTTGAGAGGATATTGAGGATTCATGGGAAATGTTTCTAAAGGTTTAATTAATGAAAATTTTTCTTGAGTGGTAGACTGGGTTCTTAGATTTGGAACTTCGCATAATCAATCGGGTTCAAAGTTGGATGTAATAAAGTAACGAATTTTCAAAAAGTTTCTTCGCAAACCCACTGATGAAAAAGTTTAGCAAGGGGTTTGTGAAAAAACTTTTTGAAAATTCGTTACGTTGACGATCTAACATGAACCTTATTAATAATGCAAATTTCAAAATCTGAGACCCCTGCTGGGTAAGATTTTCCTTCAATGTCCCATAGAATCTGAGTGTCAGAACCTGCAATAACTCCAACATCTAGACCAAATCTTCGTGAACGAGGCGGGACTATTGGCTTACCGTCCCAGTGCTCTACCACTGAACTATAAGGTAACATGAACGAATTCACATATGACTAGGAGTATAGAACAGTGGTCGAGAGCAGACAAGGTCCGAAGCCCAGCTCGGATTTTAGGACCTAGGCCGGGCCGAAACAGGATTGGCTCGGGCCAATGACCGACCTTCTTCACCCTTACTTATGACTTATTATACCGAGATACTTGCTACACCCTCCTGCTGTAGAACCTCGTATCCATGCTCCTTCAAAAACAACCATATCCCATGGTTTATATGGTGCTCTAACTTCAGTCATTTGGAAAATTTCTTCTATTACATCCGGTCCTAGATGGCAAACGTCGATTTCTTTGAAATTTTTCAACAAATCATCAAAAGCTATCCAAAATTCGCCATTTTGAGCAACAACAGCGTCCATTTCTCCTTTAATGTTTTTTGGAACAGAGTGCCATTCTGGAGACTCGTCTGACCAAGGGCCTTTCCATTCTTGTTTACCCCAAGGGTTACGTATGCGTAGTAAAGTTGTTTGTCCTTTGGGTCCGTTAACCATGCGTATACCAGTTATGTTGTAAGCATGACCCTAGAAAATCTATTTATAAAAGCATGCCCACCATAGACGTAGTTGGCCGCCAGGAATGGAAGGGGGCACTTTTCTGATAAAAGTCATTTCCTGAGGCCGAAGGGGATTTGGGCGTTGGGGTCGAGAGGGCTTTTAAGCCAAAGCTCCTAGATCTCCTAAGGAGCCTGGTTCCACTAGGGTGCCGTGCCTAGGAGTTCAGATCCCAAGGGACCTGGTCTCTTGGGGTTTCCCTTACTTGAACTAGCCCAGTTGACAATTTGTTTTCATACGAAGCAGGATCTGCATCAATCGAACAACCGAATATTGATCCCATTTTCAATCCTCTCATAATAATATGCCATAATACTTCTGACCGATCTTCTTCCAGTTTCATTCTCTCCGCTAAGCCGCCAGTCATGTCTTCTAATGCTTCGGATGTCAGACCACTTTTTAAAGCCTCATAAGAACCATATAGTTTTGCATATGCCTTTTCAAGAAGAGCACTCCAAAATTCGTTGTGGTTACGAGAATGCATATAAATTAGCTGGCCATTATGGGTTGGTAGACGATCATCGATTACAACATCGACCCATTTTCCATATTGCCAGAATTGGAAGTGAAATATGCCTAAATAAATTAATTGTTTCTGTTGTGATCCTCAGTTTATATTAGATTCAGATAAAATCGTTAGATTCAAGGTGGAACTGAACTTTGCTAGTGCCGATGACGCTGAACTCCTTGTCAGTCACCGCACTACTATACCATGTTGGTAACTGAATGGCTGGTCACTATTTTCGACCTTGAAGTAATACTACCCCATCAGTTTCAAAGAAGTATCGCAAAATCCACCTGCATAGTCCTCGCTAAAACTTTGATCTGGTGGCACAACACGATAGAAAAGCTCATCCCTCGTGGTAATATTAGCTATTGCGGCTAAAAACCAATAGTCTTCTAATTCTCCTGGCACAACATCAAATCGACTATGTCCGTCGACTAATAATATCGGTTCTTTTACGATTTCCTAAAAATGTTTAAAATAAAGTTGCCTTAAATTTCACTACCCCTGGTCTTTTCCAATTGATTTCTTTCTTCGGTGAATGGCTATAATAGAGACTTGAAACATCAGCTGGAAATTGTGGGTCTTCGAATAAACACCCTTCCTAAATTTTAAATTAGCTAGTTTAAAATTTTTTCATATTTACTCTTAAACAACGTTCTTTTTCAGCATAAAAAACTATTGGTTGTCTTCCACTAGGGACAAAGGGCTCGACCTATAATATTTTTATATTAATTACTGGATGTGTGCAAAAACTGGATTTGGCGCAATTTTGTTTAACCTTTTCAAGTTTAAAAAAATTCAATAAAATAAACCTAGATGAGGGTTTCTATCACACCTCCACAAAGGGGTGGAATTCCATCCCCCACCCACGCTGCACTCTCCAAAAAATGACGACCACGTCGCACTTTCGCGCCGAAGGCACGAAATTTTTCCTAATGGTCGTTATACATAAGCAAGGGTGAGGGAGGGATCTCCAGATGAGGAGATCTTTAACGACCAAAAAAACTTTAAAAAATTGAAAATTTTGGAAAAAATCGATCAAAAATTTCCAAAAATCCAGTTTTTCTGGCATACCATTTCTATCAGTGATGTTTTAAGGACCAACTCTTCTTACCTTTTTCTTAAACTTTCCACTAATAATATTATCCAATATAATTTTCCCAATACTTGCTCCACTTTTAAGATTCTTGACAACCGGCAGCATAACCCCTTGTGTCAATAAAGGGATGTTTAGGGGTTGGCCTAAAATTTAAGAGACGATGTCTCGACTTATCAAGTCAATATGGCCGTAATGAAAAAGCTTGTAAAAATGTTTGAAACCACCATATACACCCCTCCCATATGTTTATGGGATCGCTGAGCAGAGCTGTCAGAAAACTTGCCTTTGAGCAAGTTTTACTTGCATCGAATTGTTCCGAAATTTTTTATTTTTTGGCTAAAACATGTGTAGAACAACTAAAATAGTTGAAATAACGGGTGGGGAACTTTTGCGCACCGACATTTGCGCACCGACACTTGCGCACCCGACTTTTGAGCAACCGACAAATGCGCGCCGACATTTGCGCGCTAATAATTGCGCCCCGACATTTGCGCGCCGATATATGTACGCTAATAATTGGTGGGATGCAATGTCGAGGTGCCATTACATAATAATTGTCAGCGCGCAAATGTTGGCGCGAAAATGTCGGGACGCAATGTTGGCGCGCAAATGTCGGGGCGCAATTATTAGTGCGCATATGTTGGTGCGCAAATGACGGCGCGCATATGTCGGGGCGCAATTGTGAAAGTGCAAATGTCGTGCGCGCATATGTGAGAGCGCAAAAGTCCCCCACCCGAAATAACATGTTTTTAGCTAAAATTGGGGGTACAAGTAATACTTGCCGGAAGTTGCATTTTTGCATCATGGGCAAGTAAAACTTGCATGTGCAAGTTTTACTTCGGCAAGTATTACTTGCACCCCCAATTTTAGCTAAAAACATGTTATTTCAACTATTTTAGTCGTTCTACACATGTTTTAGCCATAAAATAAAAAATTTCGGAAAAATTCGATGCAAGTAAAACTTGCCCAAAGGCAAGTTTTCTTTGTCGCTGAGCACGAATTAGAAGTCCATCTTTCGAATATGTTGTCTTTTGACCAATTCTTTTTTTTTTAAACATAGAGAATTTGATTTTCTTCATTTAAAAAAAGAATTAGGTCAAAGTTGTAAATTTGGATTTTTGCTCAAATATCGCGTTTTTTAAATACAAAAATTTGATTTAAAAAATTTTTATGTGAAAAATCGAATTTTGTAACAAAACAGGTTTGTTGCAAGTGTAGTCAACGTTTTTCTCTCTGCATCAGAAATGAACTATATCATCTTTTTATTATAAAAAAATTACGCGGATCTAAAGGAATGTGTTCGTCGGGA
>OZJO01000981.1:2479-37271 GCA_900406225.1 Acrobeloides nanus | reverse complement strand
GAAGATGAAAATCCGTTATTTTGCATGTTTTATACTGGGGTGAGCTTATAAATAGGGACCGTCAGGGGTATTGATAGGAGTGTTCACGTGCACGATGTAAAAAACCGTACACCCATCAAATTTGAAATTGTATAGGGAAATTAAAATGGACATCTTTGTCAAAAAACTCCTTTTATTACTGTTTGTGCGCAAACACCCCCAGGATAGTTTCAAAACCGAACTTGATGTTCTACAATAAATTTGTTCCCCATAAAATTTCGCATTGAAATGACCCTTGTTGACGGTTTTTGGTTGTCAAGTAAAAAAGATATGGCCATTTTATGAAATTTCACAGGTTTGGTTCCCTGACCAATTCGACCACTTCCTTCGGTCAAAATCTAAAAATTCTTTCAGATTTGAGTTCCCCATGTCGAACCCCCCCCCCCGAGTGCAAAAAATCAGCCGATTTGGAGACGTTTTTGAGTTGGTGTACGGTTTTTCTATATAAAAATTGGTTTTTTCTTGAGCATTTGGGTCTCTAAAAGAGTTATAAATTTTGAGAGTAAACGCATTTTCAATGCGTTATTTTAAGAATATGGTTTTTAATAATAGAAAATTCATTTTAAAACAGTTTTTGACCTGCATAAGCTCCGAAAACTGGTTTTTCAAAAACCCGTGATGGTCCCTACTTATAAACTAGTGTTTTGTTAAAGATAAATAGTTTCTTTTTCTAGATGATCAAGCAACTAGAATCAACGAAAAAAGAAGTAGCAAAAATATGGGCAATGAAATCCAAAAAAGTTGTGTAAAATTTTTTTTGATTTTTTGTAGTTTTTATATGTTAGTGAATTAAATTTGTACATAAATCTTGTTATAAAATACATAATTTTTCTCTTTTTTATTTGGGGATTTGTGATTTGTATACAGTCAAACCTCGATATAAGCGCCCCCTTAGGGAAGGGCGCTTATATCGAAATGGAGGGAGGGGGCTTATAACGACATAATAGAAATTTGCATTTTCAAATTGAATATGCAAAATTTCTATTATGTCTAACTTAATCATGAACTCATATTGACCCGGATTTCTATCACTAATTTTTCAGGGGGAGGGCGCTTTTATCGAGGTTTGACTGTATAGTTTTTCATTTTTAAGCTCATCAGACACTTTACAAAACCAACTCAACATCAAAACGAAAACCCTGAATTTTTACCTTACTATAGTTTCGCGGTAATTTTCAAATTGTTTTTCGCAATATCTTTGAAATTTTTTGAATAAATTTGTTTATTTGAATATGATTTTTTTTGAATTAATAAAGAGATTTTTTTTAATTTTCAGTTTTATAAAAAATTTTCTACAAAATTTTTTGCTTTTACAACGTATGATTTGCTAAAATAAAAATTTCGACTCTGGTGAGATCCTATAACATGAATGGCCAGCATCAGTCACGTAGATTTCAAAAATCTACAGGGTGACCAAATTTTTGTTACGCTAAAAATTGATCATAACTTTTTTCAAATAAATCAATTTTCGATCATTCTTTTTTTATTTTCATCCAGAGACAATAGGAAAGCGATTCATGTCAAAAAAACGAAAAAAAATTTATGCATAAATTTTTACTTTGTGCAAAATTTTTTGGCTCCAAGTGGGATTCGAACCCGCGAACTATGTGACCGTGACGGTTCACCATAAACAAACCTCGGTGGTGCAGTGACAAGGCAGCGGCTTATTGGTCACAAAGTTCGCGGGTTCGAATCCCACTTGGAGCCCAAAATTTTTACACAAAGTAAAAATTAATGCATAAAATTTTTTTTCGTTTTTTTGGACATGAATCGTTTTCCTATTGTCTCTGAATGAAAATATAAAAAAAGAATTATCAAAAAAGGATTTATATGAAAAAAGTTATGGTCATTTTTTAGCATAAAAAAATTTGGTTTACCCTGTCCATTTATAATTTTTAAAATCGACTAGCACTGCACGTATGTTTCAACCCATAGAAAAACGGCAAAAAGTGTGTGCCGACATATCGGAAAAACACCTATAAATTTTCTGCCAAAAATGAGGTGTTTTTCAAACTTAAGGATTCCATATCTTTCGACGATTCACAAAAAAAACCCATCCTTATTGTTATGCAGGAGGGTCTGCCCGACAATCTACAAGACGACTTTTTTTAATTGGGTTTAAAATAAAAAACTAGATAGGTTTTGAAGCATGATCACCCTTGGCAGAAAATCAGTCTTTTTTTCAATAATAAAAAAAAGTAAGGATTCCATATCTTTCTTAAAAAGACGATTCACAAAAAACCCATACTTATTTTTATGCAGGAGGGTCTCCCCGACAATCTCCAAGACGAATTTTTTAAATTTGGCTTAAAATAAAAACCTACTTAGGTTTTGAAGCATGATTACCCTAGGCAGAAAATCGACCATTTTTTCAACAAAAAAAGAGTAAGGATTCCATATTTTTCTCAAAACGACGATTCACAAAAAAAACCCATACTCAGCGTTATGCAGTAGGGTCTCCCCGACAATCTACAAGACCAATTTTTTAAATTGGTCTTAAAATAAAAATCTACTTAAGTTTGAAAGGAACGTGTATATGTTATTGGGCTGTAACATAAGTTGTTGCCGCCTAAAAAATATATCGAAAATCGGCATTTTTCGTTCGTTTTCGATGAAATTTTTTTTCAGTAGTGGGTAAGAGTGTATGCTGAATACGATCCAATCGGTCTTTTTGAGCGAAACTCATGTTTTCGTGTCAATATTCAGACTTTTTCGATAATTGGGGTCTCAAAGATGTACCCTAGGTTTAAAATGTTGATATTTCGCTATAAAACTCGGTTTTTTAACAAAATTTTCGACATTCCTAGGGTTCTTCTAGGTGCTGAACACGAATCCGCCGTTATTTTTTGTCCTAGACCTCGGGATTATAGTCAAAAATGGATTACAAAGAACAGACCTTTTGTGAGATTTTGCTTACAAAGAACAGTCCTGAATTTTTGACGTTTTACCCCTCTCCCTCCCCCAGTAGAGGTATCCCCTGAAGTTAAAACTTGATAATTCCATCGGATTCGAGTTCCCCATAGCCGAAAACCCCAGAGTATCAAAAATGATCGAAAAACAAAAGTTGGCACAGACTTATTGCCGCTTGAAACAGACGTGCACTGACATACGCTTGCGTGCCGGAGATCTATAAAGAATCGGCGTCGCAGACGCTAGCATTGCAGGCGTCGACTTTCTATTTAGAGAGTTCCGCCGCCCTATAAAGAGGATACCGCTTAGACCAAGTGAGAAAAATAGTGTTGATATCGTGTTCCCATGTTGGAAACCCCTGAGTACAAAAAATCAGCAAATTTAAACAAATTCCTTTATATTCTAGTTCCCCGTGTCGAACCCCGAATACAAAAATTTCAGACGTTGGAAAAATTTCATTTTTTTAAAAAGTTTTTTACCCTTTGGAGGACCAAGGGATAAAAAATTCGAATTTTAAAATTTTTCCCAGTTTGTATTTTTGTATTCTGGGATTTTTCGATACGGGGAACTCGAATCTGAAGGAATTTTTGGCACTAGGAACGAATTTCAATTACTTTTTTACCCGGAATCTAAATTACTTTTCGTTTTTTCCTTAATTTTTGTTGCAATTGAAATAAAATTTTTTGACAGTCGAGTAGATTGAACCGTGATCTGCAACTTCTAAAACATCACTTTTTGTGAAAACCTTTGGATTAAATAGAAAAATTGAGTTCGAAAAAAGGTAAATTAGATTCGGCGTTTTTCCATGTAAATTTGATTGTTTCGTTTTCAATTTTCTATTTATTTCTAAGGTCTTCATTAAAAGTGACCTTTTACAAAGTTGAGATCATGGCTCAAACTATCCAACTGACAAAAAATTTTACACAATTTACCACGAAAATGAAGCAAAAAACGAAAAGTAATCTAGATTCGGGGTTTAAAAAAGTAATAGAAATTCGTTCCTAGTGCCGAATTTTTTGATTTTGACCACTGGAAAGTGGAGAAAGTTGTTCGTTCCAATTGTTCGCTTTTTTCCGTTGTCAATTATCCTAGTTTAAATTTTGTTTCAAAAATATGCAACTTATAGAAAGAAAAAATGTCTGCTGAAGGAATAAACCAAGTTGCTATTGTTTTACAACGAACTCTTTCACAGGATAATCAAATTCGGAAACATGCTGAAGCGGAATTAAAAAATTTTGAAAAAGTTGCAGGTATATTCTTGCTTTCTTTTTTTAAAGTTGTACCATTTTTTAGGTCTCGGGGCTATACTTTTGCGCTTAGCCAGTAGTCGTATCCCTTCGGGTGAAGAAGTTCCTGATGATATTCGAATGGCTGCCGCGATTGCATTTAAGAATTTTGTTCGTGATAATTGGGTAAGCTACTCCAAATTCGAATATTTTTAAGTGATAAATTTCAATTTTTTTAGAGCGGTGATGGCGATGCTCCATTGGAGGAAGGTGAGAGAATCCAAATTCGTGAAGAAACACTTTCGTTGATGTTCGAAATTCCGGAAGTCTACCAAAAACAGTTTTCCAACGCCGTGTGTCTGATGGGAAAATTTGATTTTCCGGATAAATGGCCGCAGTTAATCCAAGTTTTGTCCGGATATCTTGAGTCTAACGATTTACCGAAGTTATTTGCCGCGCTGACTACTATGGATGAACTTTTTCAGCGATATCGACATGAGTTGAAATCGGACAAGCTGTGGCGGGAAATCAAATTTGTGTTGGATAATGTGAGTCACGGCGCACAAAAATGTGTAAAAATGGAAAATCCGTAAAAACGTGTAATTAAATATCAATAATATTTTATGAAAGAATTCGCAGTGATCCAAGAGTGAGCAAGGATTTTAGACTTTTCAAAAAATTTCTGAAAAGTGTTCCGAGGGAGTTTGATAGGGAAAAGTCGATTTTTAAAGTTTTTAAAAATCAAATTTCAACATAATAGAGTATTTTCCGAGCGTTAGGAGGACCTTTGACAAAAGTTAACTAGAACTTTTTGAGTTAGGGTGGTAGTTAGAGGAATTTAAAAAATTTTATTTTTGTATTTGCACACGCATTTAGCGTTAATAGCGTGTGCTTACACGATAATAAAATTTTTCTAACTTTTGCTGATCAACAAGTTTTAGTTCCCTAACCTTTCCCTGATAAATATTTTTATTTTATCAACTTTTTTTAGACCGCCAATCCAATAACGCAGCTCTATATCCGAATGATCGGTCTTATAAGTCAAGCCAACTCACTATCCTATGCCGATTGCAATGTGTGGTTGAATGTGGTCTTGTTGTTAGCCAAAATCTATCACTCGCTAATTTCACAAGAATTGCCGGAATTTTTTGAAGTATATATTATGGATAACTGATTTTAGGCTAAAAAATGATTTTTTTTATTAATTTTTGTGTTAAAAAATTGATTTCTCGCTCAATTATGGATCCACTTTTTAGCCAAAAATTCGATTTTTGCTGAATTTTTGAACTATTTTAATTTAAAAATTGGTTTTAACTAAATTTTGGACTCATTTTTATGCATNAAATCTATCACTCGCTAATTTCACAAGAATTGCCGGAATTTTTTGAAGTATATATTATGGATAACTGATTTTAGGCTAAATGATTTTTTATTAATTTTTGTGTTAAAAAATTGATTTCTAGCTCAATTATGGATCCACTTTTTAGCTAAAAATTCGATTTTTGCTGAATTTTTGAACTATTTTAATTTAAAAATTGGTTTTAACTAAATTTTGGACTCATTTTTATGCATAAATATCGATTTTTGACAACTTTTGGACCTATTTTATTCCTAAAAATGATTTTTGGACAAATTGCTTAAATTTTTATTTTTTATAGGACAACCTAAAGCCGTGGATGGAAGGATACATAGAACTATTGAAGCTGGACATTCCCACACTGGAATCTAGATCAGACGAAAATGAGCCGAATGCATTGGATCGAATTAAAGTGGAGATCTGTGAAATTGTGACCATGTATTCTCAAAGATTCGAAGAAGAGATTTTACCCTATATAGACAGATTTATTGATTGTATCTGGCAGTTATTGGTGGCTTGTGATCATCGTGTGAGGTGAGAGAACGACTTAATATCGACTTTTGAACTTGTAATTTTGTTAAGGAATTGATTTCTTGCTTAAAATTTGTTTCAGAATCGATTTTTGAGCTTAAAATTTAACCAAAATATTGTTTAAGTTAGAAAATTGTATATAGAAAATTTATTTTGTTATATCAATTTTGATACTATAATTTTAGATTTGATGTCCTAGTATACGCCGCTCTCGATTTTCTCTCTTCCATTTGTTTGCGTCCGGCGTATAAAAATCGATTTGAAGTGGAAGGTGTTCTTCAAGAAATGTGTGAAAAGGTCGTGATGAAGAATCTGCTTTTACGCCAAGAAGATGTGGAATTATTTGAGGATGAGCCATTTGAGTACTTAAAACGGGATATTGAAGGTAATTTTTAGAAAATTGAATTTTTAGCTCAAAAATTGTTTATTATATAATATATATTCAAAATTTGAAATATATACTTGCGTGCAAAAATATAGTCCACTCGTTTTTTTGGATTTTCAGTCCTTAAAAATGAAAAGAGTTGGAACCATTTCTAATAGAAAGATTAGAAGCTAAAAAGATATATTTAGCACAAACAAATCGTTTTGACAGAAAAAATATAATTTTAAAGGGGGGACCACTTTAGGGCCAGTTCGAAAAAAATTTTTTTCTCCAAATTGGCTGATTTTTGGTACTCGGGGGTTTTCGGGCACGAGAGATCGATTGCGCGCATCGAAAAATTCTGAAAAAATTGCGTCAAAATTAGGGGTTATAAGTTTTAACCCCAACAAAATCATTTTTAGGGGTAATTTTGTTCGAGGAATCGATTGCGCGCATCGAAAAATTCTGAAAAAATTTTTCGGAGGTCAAAAACCCCCAAAAATAATTTCGTTGGGGTTAAAACTTACAACCCCTAATTTTGACGCATTTTTTTCAATTTTTTGATCCCCGAAAAATTTTTAAAAAATTTTTCGATGCGCGCAATCGATTCCTTGCACAAAATTACCCCTACAAGTTCCATACCTTTTTCTAGATGTTAATGTTTGAGAAAATTCTTTTAGGCTCTTACAGTGTATCACCATTTTTTACCTTAAAAATTTTGCATTATATAGATTTTTTTCTTTCTTTTTAGGCTCCGATAGAGAAACTCGAAGGCGTGGAGCTTCCGACTTTGTTCGAGCGCTTTGCAAGAACTTTGAAGCACAAATTGTACAGATTTTGGGTGGTACAATAAATCGCTTTTTATCTGAATATTCCGAAAATCCACTCGAGAATTGGAAGAAGAAGGATGTCATCTACTGTTTGGTCACAGCTATGGCTTCTAAAGGAGAGACAGAGCGATTTGGTGCTACGACCACTAGTCAGATTGTATGTTTTTGAATATTACAACTTATTTTTTGTCTAAAATTCAATAAATTGATCTCAAAATATGTTTATAAGACATAAATTTTGGGCCTCAAAATGAGTCATAAATAGAAATTTTATTTCAAAAATTGGTCCTAAATTAACTCAAAAATTTATTTTATAATTTTGAATTTAATATTTATTGTACATTTTTCAGGTTGATGTGAATGATTTCTACCAAAATTGTGTTCGTCAAGATCTCCTTCAAGCTGACGTAAATACATTACCAATTTTGCGCTCTGATGCACTGAAATTTGTTGTTGTGTTTCGAAATCAACTTAATCTGGAATTTTTGCTCGAAATATTTAGTAATGAAAATTCTGTGATTCGTGTGTTCCAATCGCAACACACCATTTTGCCCCACTATCTTGCCTATGCCGTTGATCGTCTATTATTGGTGAAACTTCGTGGAACTAATGTATTTTTTAATGATTAGATAATTTATTTGAGACCAAAAATTATTCCACATCGATTTTGGGCTCAAAAAATAGAACATCGATTTTTAATATATTAAAATCGTTTAAAATTGTAACGAAAATCAAATTTTGATTACAAAATTGTTTATGTTGTATTTTTTAAATTTAGAATTTGCTTCTAACTGGTGAAAATATTCCTATTGGAGTGTTGATAGACTCGATTTTCTCATGTTTCAAGATGTCTCATTCATATTTGTCACACTACTTGATGAAAGCGCTTATGCGCTGCTTTAATGTTATGAATGTAAGAATTGGAATTTATTGTTTGACAAGAATTTAGGATGAAAAATTTTCCAGTTAAACATTTTATGGGTCTATTTTATTAGTGCGAAAAGTTTTAAATGCCTATTTATTATAGTTTAGCATTTTAAGACCTAGGCTATAGCGAGCATTATTAGGCTAAATTTTTTGTTGTATTAACAAAGACTTTTAGCATGAAGCTTCGAAACGAGCCGGTATTTTTGTCGGATATTTGGAAACAATGATTCGTGAGTCGATAAAAACTCCGAGAATCCCGCTATTTACCCACTTTATGTTTGAATCATTGTGTGTACTGGTTAAAAAGGTATATAGATTTTTTTTATAAATGTATCAATTATAGGTGCACAAGTAGGGGGACAATGGACTCACGATACGACATATATTTGACCTTTTTTGGTGAAAAAATTCTGATGAACAAAATCATATTTTAAAATATGTTGGATTGGAAAAATTTTGATAAAAAAATAGACAATGGAAAAAATGTCGTATCTCAAAATAAAACATGTCGTATTTGGCCTCAATGCGACGGACAGTTCCCACCTATGGCATCAATTTTTTAGGCCTATACGAGTGTAGACGGCGGCTTGGACAAGCACACTATACCTATTATTGAAATGATTATCCCGAATGATGTTATTGACTACATTCCATATGCACTGCAAATCACAGGTAATCTTTTAGTGCGAAAATTTATTTTGTGATAATTTTATACATTTTAAGCCCTATTTTAGAGTATTTGTTCAAATTAAAGTATTAGTAATAGCTACATTTTTAACGAGGAGCGTCGCTCGGGATTGCTGCTCAAAGTTGCAACCCCGAGGCAGAGCACTCGGCTCCCGGTACTTTCATTTGAATTTTCAATTTTTCAGCTCTTTTATTGGATCAAAATGAAGCAGAGCGAGAAAAAGGACGAGTCACTTCTTCTGAACAATTTTTGCCGTTCTTCCCGTATTTATTGAAAAATGAGCTATGGTCGAACAACTCGAACATTCCGGCGCTGATTCTCGTCTTAGAGTCGTATATTCGTAGTTTTGCTCTGATTGTCACTAGTGAACAATACGCCCAGTCGGTTTTGGGCTGCTTCCAGCGGCTGATTATGTCAAAGGCATTGGATCAACACGGGTTCCGGCTGGCGAACGCATTGTTGCCGCATCTTGATGTAAGTCAAAATTTCATAATTCCAAATTTTATGTTTCAAGAATTTAATATTTTCTTGATTTATATGCCATTAATTTTTTGCACAAAAAATGTGAACAATAATCTTCTAAAACTTGGTCAGGTTGAGTTCGGAGCAGTCGCGTAGCAAGGGTGCAGGTGCACCCCGCTCCAGCTCAAAATTCCGAAAAAACAACGGTTTTTATGCTTGGCGAAAGTTTTTTGATTTTTTGCCTATATTTTTGAAATTTTTTGAACAAGTGCTTTCCCTGTTTCTGATACTGCACTCCACTCTGAGGCAGTGAGGAACTAGGTTGGCCTAAAATGGTTATTTATATCGTTTTTACTCAAAATTAAGCGACTTTCAACCGATGTTAAAAGTGTTAACATCGACGTTAACATTGGTCAAGAGGGGCCATTCCCCGAAACCGAAAATGAAATTTTTTCCTAATGGTCCCCCTTATGTTTTTGCCTAAAATTTTTGATAAAACGTAAATGGGGACCAAGGTAAATTCTTGAAAATTTTTGGGGAACTTCCCTTCCCCAAAACCCATTTTGCATTGCTGTCACAAGGGGATATTCTATATAAATGCCATTTCTATTTTTTAGACGAATGAACGAATGACTAGCCGTATGATACTATTGCCTATGCTAAATCGACTCCAAACAAACAAGACCTACAAATACGTGAAGCAGTTTGTTTTCTTCCTTTGCCGTTATTCTATTGTCCGCGGTGCTACTGCTTTAGTTGATGTGAGTATTTTTAAGATGTAAAAATTTAGACGCAAATTGAATTCGATAAAAATTGATCCCTTAATTCCAAAATTTACAAAAGTTGATTTGAATCTCGAAATTTGATTAATAGTCATTTTATGATTACAAATGTTGATCAATAACTGATTTTTTTTCAAAATTGGCTAAAAATGCAAAATTGAATTTTTCAGACTCTCGACTCAATCCAGAATGGTATGTTTTTAATGATCGTCGAGAGAATTCTTGTTGCCGAACTTCGTGGAATGCCCCAAACAACTACATATGAGGAGAAACGACTTATGGGCATCGGAATTGCCAAGCTGATCTCTGAGACAAATTTGGGGTAGATCTTGAAAATTAATTTGATTAATTTTTTATTTGTTTGAATTTTTTAAAAGATTTCTTCATCTAAACTTTTTCGTTTTGACCCAAAAATTGTTTTTAGGTATCAAATTTAACGAATTTTGGAACCTAAAATTTAAATGTTGATGACATTTGTGTATAAATTGAATCTTTTATCTACCAAATTTTATCCTAGTTTTCTCAAAAATTAAATTTTTATTACATTTCAAATATTGGTTATAAAAATTAAATTTTTAAATATTTTTTAGACCTCAATTTCCGGAGCTATGTGTGGTGATTGTCCTGGTGCTCGAAGCACTTTATTCGGGACCAAAAGCGACAATAGACGAAGAGGAAGAAGGAATGAATGAATTGGAATACTCCGATCCATATTGTAANTGGTGCTCGAAGCACTTTATTCGGGACCAAAAGCGACAATAGACGAAGAGGAAGAAGGAATGAATGAATTGGAATACTCCGATCCATATTGTAAGCTTAGCAATGCCCAACATTTGGACACTATTGGTCAAGATGTCCCAAATGTTAAAAGTGAGTGTTTCAAAAAATTTTAAATTGATTTTTAGCTAAAAATTAGATGAAAATCGATTTTTTAACTCAAAATTGGGTTCACAATTTATCCAATTTCTTAAAATAGAGCTATTTTAGAGCAATAAGTCACTTTTTGTCTCAAAATTGGGTCCAAAAATCCAATTTTTAAGCCTATTAGACGTAAATAAACCCAACAAATTTTTAGAGTACCTAGCTGAGGCCATTCTAGTCCGTGCAATGGCTGTCTACCCTGATGCAGTGAAAAGTCTCAACCCGAATTTGCTGAACCAACTTCAGGCTTATATGACAACTCCATAACTTAAAGCTATTTCAAATATTTAATATATATAATAGCTTTTTGCCTCTTGAAAATTTTGGTGACTTCTTTATTCTTTGGACTATTGTCGGGTTTATTGTTTCTTTGTTCTGTTTATTAATGTTTTTTCCTGACCATGCTTGATGTTTTTATTTTAGTTATATTGAAAAAAAAAAATATATATATAAAAATACCACATAAAAATATTTATGAATTTTAGGTTTCTAACTCTTACGATCCAATACATAAAAGTTATACTCTAGCCACGCTGTATTGCTCTTTGTTTTTGCTCTTTCTCATCCATTATACTGTTCATATTATTATAGAATTGGATAATACTCTTTAAATTATGACTATTTGTCGGTTTGTATCCTAAATCTCTCTTTGCATTTTCTATAGAATAGGTATTTGTTATAGCCACTAGATTAACTTCCATCCGTGTCATAAGGGGTTCTATACCAAATAAGAGATACAGTAATTCCATTATAAAAGCAAGAAAGTAGACAATTATATAAGGGACGTGGATTTTTGGTGGAGTGACTCCAATAGATTCCATGAGGGGGTACCAAAACTTCATTGCTTCTACTGGTTGTCCATCATCGACAATGTTATAGGCTTTTCCGGCGGCATGTGAGTTTGAGAGGAGGAGAGATTTTTCGGCGAGAGTTAGAGCCTAATATAATAAGATTAGTCTGAGCACATTGGCTACTTTTATTGGGCTGTTCAAAAAGTTCTGAGATTTTTTACATGAATTTTGGGCCCGAAAATTTTTAAGATTTATATAGGGGTAATTTTGTGCAGGGAATCGATTTCGTGCATTCCCTAAGCGTGAAACGCTTCCCTGATTCAGGGAAAACGGTGTATTTATTGAAGCGAAAATGTAAAAAGTTTGAATTTTCGTCGAAAAACCGGCTGTCTAGGGGTTTTTCTAGACAAGTAATCGATTACGCGCATTTTGAAACTAACACGCTGCCTTATAAACCCTCAATTTTTGCGTTTTTATCATTTTTAATTTATAATATGTCATATACTTACATTAACACTATTTTCTATGTTACTATATTGGGTGTAACAAGGAGATGACTTTTCAAATGTCGCTTTTACCAGACCTTTCAGAGATAGATCCTAAAATTTAAAATATAGATACACATATTATGATAAAAAAAAACCATACCACTGCCCTTTGTGTCATCCTCAACTCGCCTGGACCATAAATCCCACGAAATCTTAAAGCACACGTATGAAATCTACCCGGGTTATTCGCATGTAAAACCAATTTTTCTGCAAAACATTTTGATTCCGCATAGGGGGATAGGAACTAAAATATATTATTTATAAAATTTGAATAGACGAGCATTGATAGAGTGAAGCAGTAGCACCGCGGACGATAGAATAACGGCATCAACCCCTCCACCTATTTTCACCCATTCATATTTCACCTAATAAGCAGTGGATCACTCGGTTCAAGGATCACACAGCAAACTACAATAAGTAGCGTGAATTTCAGATACTTTGAAGTTATATGCTCGAACGCTCATTGAACCCTATGAGTCTTTAATACGGTCTTTTGATGTTCGAAACTTGACATTTCGAAACTTTTTTTATGTTTTTAAGGATTTCCCCAGAAATACAAAGCCAATCCTGATAGTTTTGGTGTCGTTAGAAAGCTGGATTTCGTAGCAATCGAATGACGCCAAAATCATGCTATATCTCTTTCTGATTGTGGAGTTATTGCATAATTATTAAAAAATGTCGAAAAAACTGACATTTTTTACTAATTATGCAATAACTCCTCAATCAGAAAGAGTTATGGCATGATTTTTGTGTCATTCGATTGCTACGAAATCCAGCTTTCTAACCACACCAAAACTATCAGAATTGGCTTTGTTTTTCTGGGAAAATCCTCAAAAACATACAAAAGTTTCGAAATGTCAAGTTTCGAAACATCAAACGGCTGATGGCTGTAATAAAAATAAATGGTTAATCATGAGTTCGACAAGCCGCCTCTGACTTAACGTGTTTTGCCATATTATTATAAAGGACAATCGATAGCATAAGAGAATGTCTACGAAGCCCTTGGGAGTCGGAGCCTATAGGGCTTCGGAATCGAGGAGAGGAAAANAACGTGTTTTGCCATATTATTATAAAGGACAATCGATAGCATAAGAGAATGTCTACGAAGCCCTTGGGAGTCGGAGCATATAGGGCTTCGGAATCGAGGAGAGGAAAAAAATTTTCGGTCCAATAGCTTCCATGTTCAGTTAAATATCGCACAAATTAACCTACCTCTTTGACATATGGGGTATTTTCTTCAGCATAATGTAATTCTTGGTGATTAAATATTACAGTAATAGAACCGGCATATATGAGATTTTTGATTTTGTTTGTGCGACAATGTCTAATAACAAGCTCGGTACCCTTGATATTAATAAGTTTGCACTTTTGTCGGTCAAGCTGAAATTTTAGGGCATATTACGAAGAGAATAGGGGGTCTTACTGAAGCTCCACCGGACATTCCATAACCAGCTAAATGAAAACAAGTATCACAACCTTCTAGAGCTTCATCTAATAAGTCTTCGTCTAGGATAGAGCCCTAAAAATATAACCTTTTAAAAAATTTCACTATGGGCACTTTGAAAAAAACTTTCCGAACAACCCTGTACATAAAAAATTATTAAAATTTACCTTTATCCTCTTAGTTTGCGTCTCATCCAATGAAATTAATGGGAAATGAGGAAAATTTAAATCCAAAATCACGACAAATTTTCCATCAACTTGCAAAGATTTGGCCAAATGTTGGCCCAAGTAGCCACCTCCACCAAGAATACAAACACGTCCAGTAGCAGCTTCACGAGAAATATCATTAGAAAAATCCATTTAGCGTTCAATAGCTTATTAGAAACTAAAACATATAAACCAAATCTGTGTCAACTCACATATGTTCCATGCTTATATAGAGAGATGAAGGAAGCCTACTCAAAGTATACGCGCCTGTCGCTTATGTATACGCATGTGTTACTGAGGTGATATTCCATGTACAGAGTTAGCACAAATGTGAACTTTTATGGCTAGTTTGTACTTAAATGATGTCGATTATTTAGCTTGTTGCTATAAAAAAATTTATAGGTTCAATGATTGAGATGATTATTTGATAAGCATTTATAAATACGCATAACTAATATAAATTTAGTGAATCATCCAATTTTGTGACGAGTATGTACATGCACAATTTTGAAAATGAAAGTATGTACGATGTTGACATAAGATGCTGTTCAATTAATACATAACCCAAAATTGAAAATTTTACCCCCAACTCGGAAAAAAGTTATCATAATTTGTATATATTCAGAAGGTTCATGAAAATGATACATTTTTAAACATTTCAAAATAATCATAACTACAGAGTGGCCCAAAAGTTCCCACCCTAATCTTGTTATGTATATAGTTGTAATATTTGATAACAAATTTTATTTAAAACATAACAAAAACCAATAATAACAACAAAATTTAACTATTTATTTTCAAAATGCCCACCTTGGGCATCAATGCACTTCTTCAAACGCTTCGGGAAGTCGTTCACAAATCGATCAATGACTTCTTGAGGTATAGCGTTCCATGCCTTAACCAAACTTTTCTTCAGCGCTTCGATCGACTGATGGGGCTTTGAACATGCTTCGTTTTCCAAAATGCTCCATAATGAGAAGTCCTCTACACATAAATCGGGCGAATTCGGTGGCCATTCTCCATTGTTTCGCTTCGGAGTGATATCGACTTCGATGCATTCAGGGAAGATGTCTCTGACCAACGGTAGTATATGGAAGTTTCATGTCTTTGGATATCTGGTAACCACTTTTTCCTTGCTCAAAAAGACGAATAATACCTCCTCGAAACTCCTTCATGCTAAAAAAAAATTGATTATAGATCAAAAATCAAATAAAATCATTAAAATATATACATAACAAGATTAGGGCGGGAACTTTTGGGCCACCCTGTATTATAAATTTGGTGTCATCCACTTTTGTGAAGAGTATATACTTAATATGTACATTTTTGAACATGAAATTATGTACGATGAAGACATAAGATGCCGCTCAATTAATATATAATCCAAATTTGCAAATTTTGCTTCCCCCCATCCCAAACTTCAAGGACCATTCCACTCAGAAAAAAGTTGTCATAATTTGCATATATTCGACAAGTTCATGAAAAATGGTGCATTTTTGTTTTTACGGCACCCTCTGAATCGATTTAGTTTTTGAGATAATTGCTTGAGAAGTTTGGATTATTTATTACAACGAAAACATGAACACAGGTTTAAAATCTCTGATTCAATCCAAATTTGTTTATTGAAAAGAAAATAATTTGAATTTCTTGAACATTTAGGAAAAAGTAAATATAACATTTTTCTCAGCACAATGAGACGAATAAAATGACACCAAAATTATTCAATTTGAAAATCATTTTGGGTTATTGAAACGAAAATTTGATAAAAATTTCAAATATTTTCGTTTCAAACTAATTTTCAAATTGAATAATTTTGGTGTCATTTTATTCGTCTTATTGGGCTGAGAAAAACGCTATTACTTTTTCTATATTTACTTTTTCCAAAATGTTTTCCTAAAATTTCTAAATGTTCAAGAAATTCAAATTACTTTCTTCTCAATAAACAAATTTTGATTGAATCAAGGATTTGAGATCCTGTTCATGTTTTCGTTGTAATAAAAAAACTAAAAATAAAGATATTTTTCGGACTCTTTTTTACAACCCCGAAGTAGCGCCATTTCAGGCACTAGGCATTTGGCCACGGTTACCGTTTCTAAATTCAAAATTATTCATATTTCCACTTATCGAAAAAATTTCCACTTTTTACACTCAATTATTTAATTTTTATTTCCTACATTTTCATGTTTTGAAATTTCAAAAATGGTAACGGGAATTTTGAATAATTTGGAATTTAGAAACAGTAACCGTAACCAAATGCCTAGTGCCCCATTTCACATGCCCCCTCACGTACCGAAGGCCCGAAAAATAATATATAATAAATAAGTTGCAAACCAATGTAGGTATACATAAAAGTAAAAAACGGTAGTGATTAGTGTTCGATCCTGAGTTCGGGATTGACCTCTTGAGCGGGACGAGATTTTTCGGGATGGGCTATGGCTGGATTTTCGGGATCCGGAACGGGATCGATTCCTGGGATTTTCGGGACGGGATGAGATTTGAAAAAAATTTACCTTGCTCTCCCCCTCTTCAGTTTTTTCAAAAATTTTTGAAAAAAACATAAAGGGGGACAAAGGTGATTTTTTTCCATTTTTTCAAAAATTGGTAAAAAATCACGCTCCTGTCAGCGCGTGATTTTTTCTGCACCGCAGGTTATTTAAAAATATTTAACCCATTTTTTATAATTTTTTAATCCATTTTAGGGGTATAAAAACTTAAGAGGAGGGGTATTTTTAGGGGTGTGTTTTTTATCCCGACTCGGGATGGGATTGAGCCTGGGAAGGTCGGGACCCGGGACGGGATCGAGTTTCGCTCAAAAATTTCGGAACGGGATCGATCACTAGTAACGATCCTGTGAAATGGTCGATAATCCTAAAAAAATTAGATCAACTTCTCATATTTGTTTATAAGTGATAAGATTTTGCGTTAAAATTAATTTTAAAAAATGCAGGTGCATTTTGTATTTCTTTTTATTGATTAGTTTTTCTTCTTATATTATTAGTTTTAAATTAAATTGTTTTACTAGTCTCGAATAGAATAATTCCATTGAAATACTAAGGTAAGTTGATTTGTTCGAAAAAATGTATATAATACATATTCAATGCTGTCTAGGAAGTCAATTTTATAATTTATTGATTAATATTTATTTTTACCACGCTCTGGCCAAAAAATGGCTCGTGCGCAAATGCGGGGCATTTGAAAATTTTCTTGGAAAATTTTTGATCACATCGTGATCAGGGCATTTTCTATATAAAATATCAAAAATCAGCCAAATTAAATGACAGGAAAAAGGTTTTCTAAAAATTAACTTTATATTAAACCACAAGAAAACATTTAAAGGACCAGTTAAACTTAAAGGACGAGTCCACTTTTGGGGAGTTGATGCCATGTGAAAGAGCACAAAATTTGGAGCATTTTTTGTTTTTACGGCACTACTTGAAAGTCTAACGGTTAAAAGTTATGAGGGAAACAAAATTGTGAAAAAAATTTTCAAACGAGTTTAAACATTGAAACGAAAAAGAAAATATTGAGCTTGTATCCAGGCAAAATCAAATTGTTTATTGAAACGAATTAATAAATCATTATAAAATTCAAAATCATAACAGTTTGAGAAAAAAGACTTATAATAAAGTGTTTATAACTCACCGAAACGAATAAAATGACACCAAAATTATTAAATTTTGAAAATGTTTTGGGTTATTGAAACGAAAACCCTGATTCATGTTTTCGTTTCAATAACCCAAAACATTTTCAAAATTTAATAATTTTGGTGTCATTTTATTCGTTTCGGCGAGTTATAAACATTTTATTATAAGTCTTTTTTCTCAAACTGTCAAGATTTTGAATTTTATAACGATTTATTAATTCGTTTCAATAAACAATTTGATTTTGCCTGGATACAAGCTCAATATTTTCTTTTTCGTTTCAATGTTTAAACTCGTTTGAAAATTTTTTTCACAATTTTGTTTCCCTCATAACTTTTAACCGTTAGATTTTCAAGTAGTGCCGTAAAAACAAAAAAATGCTCCAAATATTGTGCTCTCTCACATGGCATCAACTCCCCAAAAGTAGACTGGTCCTTTAATAATATAATCATTTCATTTAAAATATAATTATTACTTTTTAAGCTATGTTAAGCTGGATGTTCTTTATGTTGGTTAATGTTATATGTGTTATATTTGCTTATAATATTTGGCATGTCTTTCCTAAATCTCCACCAAAAGAAGCACCGAAATGAAATTTCATTAGATAAAGAATCAAATCAGATAAAAATGGAGATGTATATGTAGCATTAAAACTGATCAACTTTAATTTTTTATTAATATATATACAAAATAAAGTGTATGAAATGTTAAGCCCTGTTGGAATGTTTAAAACACCTTTTTTAAGAAACCAGAGCTTTATGTCACAAACGTGTCACAAAATTTTTTAAGGGTTATTACTTTTTCGATTCCTCCGAAATGATAAATCAATGAATTACTCCAAAATGTTCTGGAGACACTTGAAAGTCATAAATATTATAAACTTGGGATATTATGAAGGTTTCGGCTTTTGTTGACTCCACAGCCTAAAAACACAATTGTTTAAACATTTTTATTCTCGTTGTTACCTTGGATCCATCGATTAGTTGATGCAATTTTAGTAATCTAGGTGCATAGTTATGTACACGCAGTTCACATTTATAATAGGTATGAATTTCATCGGCAATTTTATCCGAGACTTTTTCGGCAACTTTTATGGCTTCCATGGAAAGTTCAGAATTAGCTAAAATAGTAAATTGGATGTTAAACATATTTAGGCAACATAGAGGTACTAAGAAATTTTCTTAGGGGTTCATAATTCAAAGATGGGGAGGGGCCCAGGATCCGGAGATTTATTTAGCTCCAAGGGATCTCGGACCTATAGCCAGGGCAGGGGTCTTCGTCCACAGTATCCTTCAGCTCCGAACCTAGGCCACGGTCGCACTAAAGAGGGAAAAGGTGAACGCAAGGGTCAAAATTAGAAAAATTTCACCAATCGACTCAGCTAGTCGAGCGTTTCAAAACGAGTACTATATCGTGGGTTTTTGGAATTTTGATACATGGCCGATTGGATAACATGATTGACCTTCATTCCTTGGGCGCGGGTTCGATCCAGAGCCCAATAGTAATTTTCGAGAATGGTAATTTTTTTCGAAAACGTTAGACAATCGGCCATGGGTCAAATCTCCAAAACCTTTTGATATGGTACTCGTTTTGAAGCGCTCGTTTTGGCGAACTGAGTCGATTGGCGAATTTTTAACAAAATTTTACCCTTATCTGACCTTTTTTGGCATTTTGATGCACCGTGGAGTCCCTTCTGCCCGGTCCCACTTTTTAAAATTCCCCGTGGATCCATCACCAAAAAATTACATTCCACTGTCCATAAAATTTGGAATAATATATAAACCATTTCAAATTGAGTAATTTTTAAGGCTTTCATCGGTTTTGTTATTAAAGATATGAATTTATCCCGGATTTTTATAAACAAGCTAAATTTTATTAATGATTATTTCTATCTTATTCGCAACTGACTTACGGTAATGCCTTTACAAATTTTTCGTTATCGGTGTCATTCGTCTCTACTGTTTCCAAACCATAATCAAAAGCCCGTGTGTCATCATGCAGCACTCTATAATCTTCCATGGAATCACCAAAATATTGTATGGAAGAATATTGTCGTTCAATATTTGAAAAAATTGCTTTTGTATGTTGATATAAGAGAAGCTAAAATTGTTTGAGATTAAGTTTTTTAATTCACATTTTGAGTCTTATACTTGGGCAATAATATCCCCCCTCCCTCTCCACAATACCATTTTTGACAAAAAAGACTAATAAAGGAAGGTTTCAGATGATGGTGCGACTTTTTTTACATATTATTGTAGAGCACCCCTGACTTGGTTTTATTTTTTCTTGAATTAGCTGATGATGGTTACACCCCTTTGAGCTAATCAATTTTGAAAATTTTATTTTGCAGAACTTTTGTATATAATCTTTTTTCAAGCCGTCGATTACTTTTTGCATTTTGTTTTTTAATGCAAATTTTGAAAATTCCAGCTACGCCCTTAGTTTCCACCCCTGGTTACACCACTTCGGTGAGGCTTCTTTTGGAGGAGGGGGTATTCATGTAAATATGCAATACCTTATCATTCAAACTTAATTCAGCAAACTCTTTGCATTGCATTAGCATATTTGCCAGTTCAATCATAAATTTTCCTTGAAAATCTGCATAAGAGTTTTTATCAAATACATTTGAAACAATAACCGGTTGAGAAGGTAACATTTTTTGAGAGAACTCCATAAAACAATAATTTAAATTTTTTAACAAAGGCATATTAAACGTCATAGTAGTACAAAATGGCTATAATTTTATAGTTAAAAAAATAATATATAGGCAAAATTTACTTGATGGAATATATTATTGACTTTTTCCATAATTGGGCCATAAGCATTAGATGGTTCAGGAGAACTTTGTAAACTTGATGATGGTTTAGGGGTCGAGTTTTGGGGTGAGCTAGTTGAAGGCGTTTCGGATGTCTCTAAAATATTTACGTACTATACATCAGAATTTGATCGGAACATGTCAAAGAATGGGAACAACCAAAATGAAACCAGAAAAGCCTTAGAAATTAAGGGTAGGGTAGAGAAGGTAGGCAGGATAGGCAAAGCAGGGTAGGGTAGGCAGCTTCGTAATTATGGGGGGAGTAATCTGGTGAAACTCCTCCACACAAACCTGAAAATTTTTTATTTTTAGATGAAAAATAAAAAATTTTCCAACAAAGTACCAAACTTCTTCCCCCCTCCCCAAATCTGGACCAAAATTAAAGCGCCGGGGGTAGAGTCAGGCTCGTAAGAAAGCTGAATTTTAGAGGGGCACTCGATCGTAAAGGGTCCCTAATATGTTAAAAAACAAATTTTTTGTCCAAAATTCAATAAAAATCATAAGTATCCCCCTTATGTGAGGGGACCCTTATGAGTCCCTCTCACATAAGGGGGATCCTTTAATGGAACCAATTCGGCCGCTCCGATGCCGGTTGGTCTCTATTTTTGACCTTTTTGACGGATTGGTTAGGGGGAGATCCCCACTTTTGTCCAGGTAGGGTAGGGCAGTACAGGACAGATCAGATCAAGGCATAGCAGGTTCTTTCTTTCTGTCGGAAACAGAAAGAAAGAACCTGCCCTACCTTGACCTGATAAGGCAGAAGAAAAATAAACACCTTAATGTACTATATACCTCTATCAATCTGCATACCCAACCGTTTACATTTTTCTAGCCGACAATATCTACATATTGGTGTTCCTTTAACTTTTATAGTCAAATCACATTTTTTCGCACCTCTCTGACATTTGAACACTTTTTTGTTTTCAATCGATCTTCTATAAAAAGCTGAGCAAGCTCGGCAACAATCAACCTATAGATTTTTATAAAACTTTACAAAATCCAATTTTTAAACAAACCCCAAAAAAAACACCTTTGTTTGTCCGGCTCCCGCAAATTAAACACGGTTTATTCTTTACACTAACTCTCATTTTCAATCAATAATTGAATAAAAAGAAAATAATAATGGCCCTCAAAGTGTTGAATCATATAATGGATTAAAAAACATATGCAAACACTAGATGATTAGATAATACAAAGAAAAAGAGGGCCTTTCAGGACAATAAAAATCGATTTTTCTGGCAAAAAATATATAGCAATCAAAAATTACTGAAACAAAATGAAATATTGTCGATTGTTGCGGCGTTGCTAATAGAAACAAACGTTTTCTCTTGCAATAAAAATTAAATAAAACAAATATAGAGACCGGCACATCAAGTGGAAAATTAATAAATTCTATATCACAAAACTTTGCCGTTTTTAAAAAATTTCTATAACAAAAACATCATTTTCATCAAAGTTATCAGAGATAGTTTTATGCGAGGAATCGATTGCGCGCATTTTCAAAACATACAAATCTACCTGAGCCTGATACAATCAATTTTCGTTTCAATATACCCACCTCTTCCCTGAATCCTGATTTCTCTGAAGAGTCAAGTGAGCTTTTTGGATTCTTTTCTAAAAGCCATCTTCCGGGGGTAATTTTATGAGAGCGCGCATTTTCGAAATATGAAAAAAATTTCCCGTACTCTAAATCAGTGATGGGGTACGTTAAATTTAAAAAAGAAAAGAATACCATGACTCAGTAATGCCATGACTCAAAATACCATGACACAGTAATGGAAATAGTTATTGAAGCGATAATCAGAGTCAGATAAATTTTTTCAGTTTTCAAAAATGCACGTAATCGATTCGGCATCAGGCCTTTCGTTACCGTCACGGGGTTTTTTCGAGGTGGCCTTCCATTACGTATGGTTATAACTTTTTAGGAACGTTGTTGATTTTAATACGATAAAAGCACAGATAATCTCCAACGCCTAAACTATTTTTTGCCCGTTCACTTTTCTCCATGATGATCTTGATTGAACTTGAAAAATTGATTGAAAAAAGTCATTTTATAACGGGACATGCCCTGTCCTTAAAAAGTTATAACCATCCGTAATGGAAGGCCGCCTCGAAAAAACCCTGTGACGGTAACGAAAGGCCTAGTGCCATCAATTCCTCACATAAAATTACCTCTGATAACTTTGATGAAAATGATGTTTTTGTTATAGAAGTTTGTACGACGTTGTAATAAAAGTTGTGACAGAACTTTAACACCATGAATAAAATGACACCAAACTTATAAATTGTTTGAAAATTATTTTGGACTATTTTTTTTACATAAATGAAGACCCTGTTTCACGTTTTTGTTTCAATAACCCAAAACAATTGTTTAAATTCAACAATTTTGATATTATTTTATTCGTCTCGATCAGGGCTGCGTGGGAACAGGTCCAATGACCGGAACGGGAACAGCAGGGTACGGAACCGGAACTGGAACGGAACAGGGAACAGTAAAAATAACCGGAACTTAAGGGAACCGGAACAAAATTTTCAAATTTTTTTAAACCGAATTTTTAAATGTTTTTTTCAAAACATTTTCATTTTTTTAAACAAATCATAGAATTTTTAAAAGGGAAATTTTTTAAAATTTTCTCAAAAAGAAATTTATTGAATATTTTTGTGAGAATTTGATTCATATGAAGATAAAATTTTCGAAATTTTTTTTAGAAAACATTCAAAAAATGATGAAAAATTGCACATCATTTTTTGCAGTTCCGGTCCAATTTTAACGGAACCGGAACGGAACAGGGAACAGCCAAAATAACCGGAACTTAACGGAACCGGAACCGGAACGGGAACCGGAATGGGAACACAGCCCTGATCTCGATGAGTTATAAAAAATTCTATTTTTATTTTTTCCTAAAAATTCAAAGAATGCTGAATTTTGTAATGAATTATCAAATTTTTTCATTAAACAACTTTTATTTATTCTATATGTTGTCTGAGTACAATCTAATCGTTTCAATGTTTAAACTTATTTGAATTTTGTTTCGCTCATCAGTTTTGTATTCTCATGTAGTGGTGTACTTTTGAATTTTCAAGTAGCGATGTAAAAGCAAAAATGCTCCAAATTTTGTGCTCTTTCTCATAAAATCATTTCCCAAAACTGGACTGATCCATTCACTTTATTCACAAATGTTTTGTCGTCGCCATTTTCTTCAAATTAAAGACGAGCCCAAATGTTTTTCTTCATACAATTTACCCTAATACAACGCCCCCAGATAATACGTCACCCCCGATACAAAAAAATTCCTTCGGATTCGAGTTCCCCATGCCAAAAAACCCCCCAGCACAAAAAATCAGCCAAATTTGAAAACTTTTTGAAAATTCGACATTTTTACCTCAAGGAAAGAACAAAAAATCAGCCAAATTTGAAAACTTTTTGAAAATTCGACATTTTTACCTCAAGGAAAGACCAAGGGGTAAAAATGTCGAATTTTCAAAAAGTTTTCAAATTTGGCTGATTTTTTGTGCTGGGGGGTTTTTTGGCATGGGGAACTCGAATCCGAAGGAATTTTTTGATTTTGACCACGGGAAGGTACCCCATACGAGGTTAAAACTCCATAAAGGGGGTTTTTACCTCGTATGGGATACCTCTTTGTAAGCCCTTTTTTGGCCATATTCCCGAGGTCTAGGACAAAAAATAACGGCGGATTCGTGTTCAGCGCCTAGAAAAACCCTAGGAACGTCGAAAATTTCGTTAAAAAACCGAGTTTTATAGCGAAATATCAACATTTTAAACTTTGGATACGTCTTTGAGACCCCCATTTTTCAAAAAAGTCTGAATATTGACACGAAAACATGAGTTTCGCTCAAAAAGACCGATTGGATCGTATTCAGCATACACTCTTACCCACTACTGAAAAAAAAATTTCATCGAAAACAAGCGAAAAATGCCGATTTTAGATGCATTTTTTGAGCGGCAACAACTTATTATACAACCTAATATNCTATTAAATACAGACCTAAGCCTGAAGAAGTCGTTATACGACGAAACGTCGCGAATAAAGTTATTCCATATTCATCGCTAGTGATATCTTGGTCCACCTATACCTTGTTATCTTACTAATATATGTTTTCAAAAGCATGTTACATGTTTTCACCACTGCCCCGATAGGGGGTCATGAAAATTTTTCAGAACTCGGGATTTGCGCCAATCGATTGCTCGTGCCCGAAAACCCTCAAGTGCCAAAAATCAGCCAGTTTAGAAAAAGTTTTTTTCGGAGATAGGGCCTCAAACGGCACCCCTCCTTTAGGAAAAAAAGAGAGATTCCTCAATTTTGAGAGGTCCTCCTTAATTTTAGCCTATTTGAGTGAGTTGATTGGGTCCGACTGTCCCACTCCTTGCCCATGTATGATGAAGACCCACTCATGTAAGACCTCCAAAAAAGAGTGTGAGGAGAGATGATGAAATATAAAAAAACAGGAAAAAATTATTTGGATATGGAATAGAGTACATTACAGCTTTAAATACAGGGTGAGCCAAAAAAGTGGTTTTTTATTATTTTTGGGGCCCGAAGATTGATTTTTCTAAGAGTAATTTTATTTTTCTAGAGGTAATTTTATGTGGGGGAATCGATTGTGCGCATTCCTGAATCCTGAAAATGCTTTCCTGGGCCGGGTTCAGGGAAAAAATTGGGTTTTTGAAATTGCGGAAAACGAAGAATTTCGCTTCAAGAACCCAAATTTTTCCCTGAATCAGGGTCAGAGAAGCTTTTCAGAGTTTGAGTATACGCGCAATCGATTTCCCGTCATAAAATTACCCTTTTTGTGTAGTTACACAAAAGAAATAATAATTAAATTATTTATTTTAAATAAACTAAGCGCGTTACAATAAGGGTAAAAATAGGTAAAAAGGATTTCCTGTTAATTAGGGACCCACCGTCCCCCAAGGGGACTCGGTGAACATTGACTCTATAAGTCGAGCGGAGCTCGACCTATCGACTTTTATGTCGTTTTTCGAATGTTCCAGAATGATGACATCATTCTGAAATATTCGATTCTCGAAGGTTCCAGAATGATAATGTCATTTTGGAATGATGACGTCATTCTTCTCGAAGGTTCTAGAAGGATAATTTCATTATGGAATAACGTTATTCTTCTCGAATGTTCCAGAATGATGTCATTTCTGAAATATACCCCTTTTAGAACAATACATTTCCAGGTCTTAAAAAATCACAAAAATCCACTTTTTTGGCCCACCCTGTAAAAGAAAAGCCTGGTGATAAATTATTTTTAAAGTGAGCAAACTTCCGTATTTTAGAAACATGACTTGCACCCTAACCGAATATTTAAAAAATGGCTCTATCTATATTCCTATCAAAACAATGATATCTTCACAATTTATATGTTCGTATAGAAACTTCATGTACCGACTCAATTCTATCGATATTTTTCAATATTTTTGTTTTCCTCTATTAGCTCTCATCTTATTGATTTCCATTTTTGGCAAGATAAAAGACTACTATCGATGGCTTTTATTAAACCAAACATTTTTTAGTCTCTACTCTTATATACTACAAAATTTGCATAGTCTGCCCTCAAAGTGAAGATGATTTTTGGCAACGTTGTTATTCGAAATGTCTTTATGACTCTCTTAGATCAGATTACACGATTCTTGGGTGGTTTTTCTATCTATCAATCGTCTCGTCACCGGTTATTTGTTGTCTTTTACCCTTCTTAAGGTTCACTGCTGTGGTGTTTCCAATAAAGTTTCAGCATTATTTGAATCCGAAAAAGATGATTTTCATAATCATTTTGTATGATTTGATCTTTTTCTTGTATTATATGCCGCTGAGTATATATTTCGCTAACACTAATATGCCAGAGGAGTATATTGTCTCCGCTTTAATGGTTATACCTGTTTTTGTTTTTATGTTATTGGCTCAGATTATGGCAATATATTTGGTGAAGGTGTCATTTAAAGTGATAAATCAAGAAAAATTTAGAGTGGCATTAGGTAGTGTAGTTATATAGACTTTGTTTCACTGTAAAAATAAAAGTTTCGTGGGTCTTCTGGGGCTTTTGAAATTAGGTCATGGGCAGACATTGGACCTGCCTAAGAAGTGTGAAATGCCAATACAAGCCTGGCTTTGCTAGGTCTGGCCGGCCACAACCGGCCTGCCCTCAGGTCAGGCTGATCACAGTCTGCCTGAATGCCCTCAGATCAAGTCCATCACAGTCGTTGTTGCACCTAAGCCTGATCCCTACCTAATCCTGATCCGGATTAAACACTTAATGCTGATCCAGGATTATGATTAGATGCCTAATCCTGATTCCGGATCAGAATTAGATGCCTATCTCTGATCCGAATTAGGGCTACGTCAGAACAAAGTGGGAACAAGCTCAAAAAGTATGTTCCCGAGAGGCTGACAGCATATTTATTTTTTTTTTAATGATGCAAAAATGCTTTTCAAGAAGGGAACTTCACTAGAGCAACATAAGTTTTTCAGCTAGATAAAAAAATATATTAAAAAACCTCAAAAGTTCCCATGTAATACGACCACGCAGGGATGCAGACGGGAACCTTAAGTTTTTTGAAGATATCTTCTTACCTAGCTGAAAAACTTATGTTGCTCTAGTGAAGTTCCCTTCCTGAAAAGCATTTTTGTGTCATTAAAAAAACTTATGCCGGATCTAAAAAAGCGGCCTGTGCATGCCTAAAAAGGATGCGAAAATCCAGGCCGGGCCTCGACCCTCATTTAGTTAGGGCAGACCAGGGATACCCCTTATCCGCTATTTTCCATTCCCTGTCTCGACTTTTTAATTCTGAAACAGAGTTTTTGTTCTATTGATAACCTAAAAATTTAGGCGTTTTCTTGCAAAGCACTCTCTTCATGATTGGAGCCTTGATCGATGCTCTAGCAATTTTTGAACGTTTTAATCGATTTTATCGCGAATATAATCTTTTACACAACAACCCAAAAGAAGTTCAAAAATATTTTGATAAAAATAATAACATTCTTATATTTTCAAGATTTGTCGAAGCCTTTTTCCATATTTATGTTCAATTAGCTATTTTTATAGATTGTTTCATAATTCTCGTACTTTTTTCTGGCTATAGGGATGTTATTGTTAAGCTTTTTAAGCGGTTTATTTCTATAACGTTTCAGAGGAAGCGTGTTGAAGATATTTCGGAAAGAATGGTTTTTACTGTTTCTACACGAACTTTATCGATTTCATTAAAACTTGGGCAAGGTGGAACCACTTCCTAAACGTCGTAATCGGGTAAATATTAAGCAAATATGGCGCAGTTGGGCAATAGACAGAGGGCGGGTTAGGTGAGAGAGTGATCCTCCGTTCCTGGAAAAATGAAAACTTGACCCTTTGTTGGACCAAGATGATTTTTCGGTTTTGAAAATTTAAAAAAATACCCATTTTTAATTTTTCAATAAAAATGTTACTTTTCATAAAAAGTATTAAGATTAGGCTATTTTTGTCAAAAAAATGCGATTTTTAAGTAAAAAACGTCATAACCCCAAAAATATCAATTTTCTATAAAGAACTAGCCCGACACACGCTTCGTGCACCGATATTACGCCAATTTTACAGGTGTCGACGTCGCAAACGTCGACGTTACAGACGCTGACGTCATAGACGTCGATGTTACAGATGCCGGTATCGATATTACTGTTGTCGACGTCACTGACGTCTATGTTACAGACAATTACGTTGCAAAAGGTACCTTTGATCCTGAGTACAATAAGATTAGCCAATTTGGAGCCATTTTTGAAATTCGCATATTTTTCAATTTTTAGGGGATAACTTCCTAATTTTTTAATTGTTTCAAACATTTTTGTTAAAAAATAATATCTTCATCGTATTCCCCAGGTCGAAAAATTTCCGAGTAAAATCAGCCAATTTGGAGAACTTTTTGAAAATTCGATTTTTTCCCTTGATCCCAAAGGGGTAAAAAATGAAAAAAATTTTCGCCTCAGTTTTCTTTTTTTTGTTTCCTGCACACCTACCCCTACCTACTACTTATTAAAAAAGACCGCATTTACCCTTCCTGAGATCTCGTGGGAAAAGACGTACGGACGGATACAGAAATAAGTTTTTTATATTTATGATTACTGTAGTCGCCGTGGCTGTAATTTTTGTAAAAAATGCCCATTTTTTCAAAACTTAATTACATTGCTGTCTCTCCCGTTCCTAGGGGACATGCTACACTAAGTGTGAGTATGTGTAATTTATGACCTTCGACCAGTTTTGAGAGGACTGCCCTGACCTTCAGGCACGCCCCTGCCCAGAACAACTTATGTGACGTTTGTTTATTACTATGCTGCAACCTAATAAACACTGCTAGATGGAGTTCTTAGAATCAAAGAAACAAAATATTGTTTTTTAATTGAAATTGGCGTTTTGCTTTATTTTTGATAATTTTTATGTTTCGTTAAATGTTTTATTGATAAATTTCTTTATTTAATTCTTCTTTGTTTTTATTATAGATAAACGGATTTATTATAGAAATTACACACGACATTTCTAGGAGTTTTACACACAAAATAATTCGAGTAAAACAAAGAGATTGATAAGGGGCCATCCTTAAATTACGTTTGCAAAGGGGAGGGGGTCTGGGCTCGGAATTACGAAAAATTACGGGGAGGGGGATCAGGCAAAAACTTACGCCTGCAATGGGTTGAAAAAATTATTTTCGAATTAAAATTTTTTAATTGAAATAAGCAATATTACTTGATTCAATGAAAATTATGAATTTTTGGTAAATTTTTAATACATTTTTTTTAAATATAAAAATTTTATTTATAAAATTTTTTAAGTCAGGGGGGGATAAAGCCAAAACTTACGTTTGCTAAGGGGAGTAACCGAAAATTACGGTTGCAAAATGGGGGGAGGGAGGCTGAAAAATCGATATTTTTGCGAACGTAATTTAAGGATGGCCCCTAACAATTTAGTTGATAAAAATTCTCGGCAGTTCCAATAACGAAAGCGCAAAACATGCTCAAAGAAGAAGTTTTTTTTATGGTATTAAAATTTATATTTAAATTTTTGAAATCAAACTTTTTGGAGCCCTAAAAAGATCCTATTTTATGACTTTAAAAAATTTTTAGTAAAGAAAATCTATATATTGCCATGTTTGATTATTTATAAGAATTTGCTTATTTTTTACCCCTGCTACTTATTTTTCACGAATGATTATAATCAGCTTATTTTTAAGCCAGTGGCGTAGACCGAAAAAATCCTTTTGTTCTCTATAATTTTGCCTATCATTTTTGAAAATTTTTTATAAACTTTTTATAATTTTTTTATAAATGGCCACCTATTATGATTTTAACAAAAAAAAGTATCAAATTTTAACGAAAAATGTCCATAATCTTCCATTTTTTAATCAAATTTTCAAAATTAATCTTTTTTGCCAAAATCGACATTTTTAGAGCATTCTGAGAGGACAAACACCTGTTTTTTCAACAAAAATAATTATTTTTTGATTATTTTTAAATCTCAAAATGCGTATATTTTTGAGTTGCGATTTTGAGTTTTAAATTTTTTTTAAATTTCCCGCCAATCCTTGATTTTCAATTTTGGCGGGAATTTAAAAATTTTTAAAATTCAAAATCGCAAACTTCAAACGCGATTATCTTGACAACTATAACGATTCAGAATTTATTGTAAAAACAAAAAATGCTCCATTTTTCATGAATTTTCCGAATATATATAAATTATGGCAAATTTCGCTAATCTAAAGAATTTTTAATTTTTGACCTCCTTCAGCACCACCATCTTCAAAGGCTCGAGTGGACCCCTAAGCACTAAAATTTTGAATTTTTTATTAGTTTTGTTGAGCTAGTCGAGAGGTTTGATATATGTAAAAATTAGAATGTACTGGAATTCTCTTGCTAAAATAGATCAATTTTTGTGAAAATTTGGGGGTTCCCACAGGTATAAAAATGTATAGGCATACTCCTTCAAACCTAACCAGAAAACTTTCCTGAAGTCCACTGAACTAGGTCCCCGTTCGTACCAAAGCTCGATTCTTTCAGAGTCGGTGCTTTAAGCTGAAGGACAAAAAAACATCTAATCTTTTGATGGAATCTTTAAAGTTTGATCAATAGATGATAAGGACGATAATTTTGCTTTGCAATTTGTGAGGAATAAAAAGATTTGAGTTACCTTGGCTGACTAAGCGGTGACCTTCGATAGTTTCTGCTGGCCGATGAGAAGATCCTTCCCCTTCCCTAATTTTGATCCGACAAGGGACTGGGTTGGAGGGAGGCTCCCCACCCCTTACCCCAGTATGCCCTCATTATGATTTTTCATAAAAAATCACCAAACTTTTTTCATTATTTTCACTAAAAATGTTCAAAATGATCAATTATCACAATTCATCGTTTTTCGTCAAAAATCGTAATTTTCAAGCATTTTCAGCTTAAAAATGGTAATTTTCTATGCAATTCCGAAAATTTTACCCCATGTCCATTTTATTTCGATTTTGAGCCCCAAATTTCGACTTCAACTTTTCCGATTTCGAATATCATATAAATCCACACATGGGTAAGATCTCACTCCCCCTCCCCCCAGTGACAGAGAGAAATTTTTTTGTTGAAAAATACTTTTTAAGCCGAAAATATTTTAAAAAATGACAATTTTTGTAAAAATGGCAAAAAAATCTGTTTCCATTAAACAAAACTTTTTGTTGAAAAATGTAAACTTTTGTAAAAGTTAAGTAACCAGCACCTCGAGAAGTGTCATAGGGAAGAGAGGCAATGGGAACATCTGCCCCCTCTACGTCCAAAATCCCTACAAAATCCCGACTCATAAAAGTTCCCTTTTATGTTTCTGGGAAAAACAGCCTTTTTAGGGTTTTTTCGACATAGGGAATAATCTAAAAGAATTTTTAGATTTTGACCATAGGAAAGCTCTTTCTTTCTCGAATTCGGAGACAAAAAAGTAATACATACTACTTTTTTTCAAAAAGTTCTCCAAATCGGCTTTTTGTGCTCTGGGGTTTTTAGACACGGGGAGCTCGAATCTGAAAGAATTTTTTGATTTTGATGAGAAGAAAGAGATGAGTGTGAAAAGCGCTCGGAAGGAGAAGAGGTGAGTATGTAAATCGCTCAGAAAGGGTATTCCACACTCATCTCTTCTTCTTCCCTCGAGACAGTTAGCACTTGGCCTCTCGGTACATATCAATAAATTTATGTATCACCAATTTTATACTCAACAACTTCTAAATAAGAATTAGATCTTTTTAATTTTTGATTATTATGAAAATCTGCATCGATGTTTTTCTTTTTCAACAAATAGCCACTTGTATTCACATAAACTTTTGAATCGGAATTAGATCGTTTGATGAGATGTTTATCGTCAGTATAATAATTATTCACTTTGTCAGAAAATTTTTGCTCATTTTTATCGGATTTATTGAAATCATCTTCGTAAAGATAATCATCTTTGCCAAGCATTTCTGATATAAGCTTAACTTGGGTTTCTTCAGAATCGTTTGAGGTTTCCAATAGGGAAGGGTTGTGGCGAATATCCTAAAAATACCGTTTTCAGAATAATATAAGGTGGCATAAATGTAGGAAAGAGGAGAATATGCGTATTCATCTCCCCTTTAACACTCCCCCACATTTCGATCACTTTTGCTTATTTTCGGGTATTTTAATACTCTGAACAAGATGCTGAGAAATTTTTTGAAAAAAAACTCACTTGAAGGGGATCTAGCACTCCATCTTTAGAGGTACCTTTTTAGTATTTTGGGCTTATCTCCTCGTATGAATTGAATTGAGGATTCGATGACCATTTATAATAAATGTGGAAATTAGCGCTACAACTTTTATATAGACACCTATAGCAAGTTTTCGCTTTAATAAAAAGTTAATCGCAAATCTCAGAAAAAAACTCTGGATTTTTGGCTTTAGTTTTGACAAAGATTGGACATTTTAACCCAGTTACGAGGGTCTCAGCCAAAGTGATCTTCTCAAAAAACGTATCCCGGATCACGAGGAAAATTTTGTTATATCAGATTTGGTATATTAGTACAGAAGTTTTTTGAGTCAAAGCTTTTGGGCCCATAGTCCAAAATACTAAAAAATATTTTTCTAAAAAGGTACATGTAAAGGGGTGCTAGACCCCCTCCCTCAAGTGAATTTTTTTCAAAAAATTTTTGCAGCATCGTGTTTAGCTTATTAAAAACCCGATAATAAACACAAGTGATCGAGATGTGGGGGAGAGTTAAAAAGTATTCAAGTGCCAGCAAATGCAAAAGATCCTCCTCATGAGTCTACTTTTTTTAAATTTGCGTATCTTCATCGTGTAAAAAAACTTACACTAACATACGCAAAAGGATTTTTCTTATACTTTTCCAATGTTTCTTTCAACATAATAAATTTAGGCCTTGAAGTTGGATGCTGGGACCAGCACATAATCAACATTTGATACAATTCCAAACCACAATTACCAGGCTTTTCCAATCTATTCCCATCACTTAAATATTTATATAGTGTTTGCAGCGCAATTTTTGGCTGAAAATGTAAATTTTCATATGGAAGTTTTGCGAAAGTCAATATTTCCCAACATGTTACACCGAATGACCAAACATCCGTTGCTTCACAGTAGAGGCTAGCACTAAAGTCTTGTAAACATTCCATGGGTACCCAGCGAAAAGGAAGCTTTTGTGGTGTTCGGATGTCGCCCTCGATTAGAGAAGAAAGGCCAAAATCGGAGACTTCGATGTGGTAATTGCGTTTCATGAGGACGTTTCTTGTGGCCAAATCGCGGTGGGCTATTTTGTTTTTGGCGAGATACTCCATGGCCTAAAGTTGAAAAGACAAAAAATTTAATGAACATAATTCATGGGCTGATATTTTTTTATAGGACAGACGGGCAAGAAGGACAAAGCGAATAACACGAACAAGATTGACAAGACGGAAAGATATATAAGAAGGACAAGACAGACACGAAAGACAAGACGTATAAGACGAACAAGATGGGCAAGACAGAAAAGTCAGAAAAGATGGAGAAGACTGACAAGAAAGACAAGACGAAAAAAACGGGAAGATGAACAAGACGGATAAGAAGACAAGACGAGTAAGACAAAAAAAAATGAATTAATCGGATAAGACGAACAAGAGTGACAAGAAGGATAAGATGAACAGGACGGACGATATGGACAAGAAAGATAAGAATGACAAGACGGGAATGGATAACAAGACGAGCACACGGATAAGAAGACAAGATACCAGATGGGCACGGCAGATAAGAAGAACAAGATGTACAAGGCGGACAGGACGCGCAAGACGTATAAGACATACAATACGTATTAGACGTACAAAACGAAGAAGTCCGTCCTGTTCTTGTCCGCCTTTTCCTTCCTGTTCGTCTTGTCCGCCTTGCCCATCTGGTGTCTTGTCTTCTTTATCAGGCAAGATGAACAGGAATGACATACGGACCTACCGAAGAAATTTGATAACAATAAATAATTAATTCCCTCGGCCCCAAATATTTTTTCTTTGTTTGAAGAAAATTATACAAAGAACCAAGTGGTCTTAATGGAGTAACAATTTTAATTCCATCAGCCACGCAAATACCAACAAGTTTTAGGAGATATTCATGGTCAAGTTGAGCCATTATTCCCGATTCTTTTATCATTTCCTGTAAAATTTCATAGAAATTCAAAGATTTGTTATAAAAAGTTTTAAAATCTTACATATTCGATGCTATGACGTAAGTTTGTAGCCGGATTGATGATTTTGACTGCGACGGGGAATTTTTTATCAGAATTTTCTTCAAGGATTAATTTAGCCTTAAGTATAGCTGTATTAAACTTTTGAATTTACAGGGTGTTTAAAAAGTTCTGTCACAACATTTAATACCGAATTAACATAATAAAAAACAATGTCAACTTTCGATAAGATTGTACCCCAGAGGGTTTTACGCACAAGGAATCAATTGCATCAAGAATTGAGCGATGAAAAATTCTCTGTGGCCCTCTACAAAGGATCTTATGTAAAAAATCTCCTAGGGCACAAATTTGTAGAAAATGGGCATTGTTTTGTAATTCAGTATAAAATGTTGTGATAGAACTTTTTAAACACCCTGTACTTAAAGATATGGTGGAAAACAGTGATCCCTGTTGCGACCAGAGCCATGAAAGGTACGGCCTATGCTTGATTTTTTATACCTCTTAGGGTCTCGGTCTTAAGAGGTATATATAGAGTCGACCTTCTCAATTCCTACTTACAGCGTATACTGCTCCAAATTCTCCTTCACCCAGCTTCTTTTTGTCAATTACCAATTGATTTAGAGTAA
>OZJO01000979.1:2133-30309 GCA_900406225.1 Acrobeloides nanus | reverse complement strand
GGAAATTTCACGCAAGCAACAGTAGAAAAAACATAACTCCTAATCTTGCTGTGGCTTAAAAAATAAACTAACTAAATCCATCTTCTCCGACTCGTGTTTAATAAAAAAAAGATGAACTTTCTTATAAATCTATGCTCGAATATATTAATTCATAGTTTCCCAGTAATTCTAATACTAAATTTAAACATTAACTGAGATTTGTCTGTGACACAGGATGTGCGGAAATTATCCAACTCCCTATAGTAAGATATATTTAGATACTTTTTTTAACTTTCGATTGGAACAACCGAGATATGCCGAAATCTTGGTGTCATTTTAAAGCTAAGAACTTGAGCTTTAAAAAGACACCAAGACCCCGATGTATAGATGTTCCTAACAAAAGTTATGGTGAAAAGTATCCGACAATAGGAGGGGGTCGGATAATTTCCGTGCATCTTGTAGGTTTAGGCTTAGGCTTGGATTTAGGCTTGGGCTTAGGTTTAGGCTTGGGGTTAGACTTAGATTTAGGCTTGGGCTTAGGCTTGAGCTTAGTCTTGGACTTAGGCTTGGACTTAGGCTTGGGCTTAGGCGTAGACTTGGGCTTAGGCTTAAGGTTAGGCTTGGGCTTAGGGTTAGACTTGGGCTTTGGCTTAGACTTGGGCTTAGTCTTGGGCTTAGGCTTGGGCTTAGGCTTAGGCTTAGGCTTGGGCTTAGGCTTAGACTTGGGCTTAGGCTTGGGCTTAGGCTCGGGCTTAGGCTTGGGCTTAAGCTCGGGCTTAGGCTTAGACTTGGGCTTAGGCTTAGACTTGGACTTAGACTTGGGCTCGGGATAAGCTTAGACTTATAAGGTGTAAAGAAATTATCAACCCTGTAATTCCCTAGCTTGTTTATCTTTTTATAAAGACTACCTAAAGAGATCTTTAGTAATAACTTTTAGAAATCATAAATCTAATAACAAACATCCCGCGAATGAGCCAGCATCACGGAAAAAACGTCAAAGTTGAAACGATTCGCGTGACTTCTAACTATCGGTATCGTATGAATCAAGAATGAGACAAAGTAAGCACCGACTTGTCCAAAAACGTCACTATGCCCAGAAAAATTTCTCACTGGAGTGGTTGACAGCGTTTGTCTTAGAGGTCATATTCTAATTGACTCTCAAAAAGAAAAAAGGGATTAGAAGTGCTGAAAGTTGAAACCGCTGGGACCATGCAAGATGCGGTGGTGGAGATGATTAAAAAAAAGTCTTGCAGATTCCTAATTTATATTCGGCACAAATAGGAAAGTATTTATAAATTTTGGCAGAAAGTGCAAAAAATAGAAAAGGATCTTAAATTTCCAAGAAATTGCGGCGGCGGATTTTGAACTCTATACTGGCATCTTACATCAGTCGGCTAAAACACGAACGAATTGCCAAATTTTGTTATAAAATGTGAGCAAAAAATGGGCAGACAATTTACGTGCAAAACCATTGTCGTGAGCAGATTTTATTATCGGCTAAGTCGACCACCTCTAATTTGAACAATAATTGTGTAAAAAACAATTTTCCATGGTCATACATCAAAAAATATTGTTAATCTTTGTTTTAAATGCTGTTTGTCATGTGATATACAAATTAATTGGCTTCTTTAATTTCAAGAGCTAGAGAAAAAATCTTTTTTAATGTAGCTAACAAACAATTATAAAAACTATTTAGACAAAAATTTCAGGACCAGTCCACTCGGAAACAAGTTTTGCCATAATTTGTATTTATTCAGAAAGTTCATGAAAAATGGAGCATTTTTTGTTTTTACGGCACCCTCTGAATCGTTGTAGTTTTTGAGATAATTGAATGTGAAGTTTCGTCTGTGTGTTAAAACGAAAACATTTGCTTTTCAAATTCCTGATTCAATTAAAATTTGTTTATTGACAAGAAAATAATCTGAATTTCTTGAGCATCTAGAAAAAAGTAAATATAGGCATTTTTCTCAACTAAATGAGACGAATAAAATGACACGAAAATTATTCAATTTGAAAATCATTTTGGGTTATTGAAACGAACACCCTGATGTTGAACGAACACCCTGATTCTTGTTTTCGCTTCAATAACCCAAAATTATTTTCAAACTGAATAATTTTGTTGTCATTTTATTCGCCTCATTGAGCTGAGAAAAATGCTATATTTACTTTTTCCTAGATACTCAAAAATTCAAATTATTTTTGCGTCAATAAACAAATTTTGATTGAATCAGGAATTTGGACAAATGTTTTCGTTGTAATACACAAACTTCACTCGCAATTATCTCAAGAACTAAAACGATTCAGCATGTGCCATAAAATAAAAGAATGCTCCATTTTTCATGAACTTTCCGAATAACTTATTCGTAGTGGACTGATTCTTTAAGAAGGTGACAACACGGGTTGTCAATAAAAAGCCTAACACATTTAAAAGTGGGAAACAAATAACACTGATCTTTTAAAATTGCTCCCCTATCAAGCTTTTAATGACACGACAGAAAAACTTTTTGTTCACTCTTGATTGACGTATCAGTAATTACAAAGCATTTTTTTCTTCACCCACATATATGTTGTCAGCCGGATCCGACTGACAAGTTCTTTGAAATTTCCTTTAGTTATATATAAGAAACTATGTAATAAAAAGTACGAAGCCGCTATATAATAGGGGGGTACCCATGTGAAAATTTTTTCGAAAATTTTTTTCTGTAAATGACCGTTCTGAGGATAAAAACATGCGGGGAATTCGAATTTGACATTTTCGAAACAAAAAAACGTTTCTCTGATTCAAGGAAGGCCTGTGTATTGAAGCGAAAAGTATCAAAAATGCGATTTTTGCCTAAAAACGACCCCTTTTGGGGTAAAAATGTGTGAGGAATTCGAATTTGATATTTTCGAAGCGAAAAAAAGCTTCCTTGATTCAGGGAAAGCGTATTGTGTATTGAAGCGAAAATCGAAAAATTTCTTCTGGAGGTATTTTTATGCGAGGAATCGAATGCGCACGTTTTCGAGACATGAAAAATTTTCCTGACACTGATTCCAGATTTCTTGCTGAAAATCACTTAAACAGTATATCAGAGAAATTTTTTCATGCCTCAAGAATGTGCGCAATCGATTCATCGCCTAGAAAAACCCCTATAATGATGGTTTTCTGGCGAAAATCCAATCTTTAATTCATTTTTATCTTCAATACACCCACCACATAGCCTGAATCAGGGTCAAAGAAGCGCTTTCACGCTTCGGGAACGCGCGCAATCTATTTCCCACATAAAATTACTCTTATATAGGCTCATTTTTAGAAAAAATTAGAAAGAAATTTTCGGGTCCAAAATTCATGTTAAAAATTTACGAACTTTTTGAACTCAATATAATCCTTTTCATGATTAGCTTTATATAAAATGTCAGCTACGTGGCGAATTGTATAAAGCTTAATTTGCCAGATCGGACGGTTGGCTTCTTTAT
This sequence comes from Acrobeloides nanus, assembly GCA_900406225.1. NCBI lineage: Eukaryota > Metazoa > Nematoda > Chromadorea > Rhabditida > Cephalobidae > Acrobeloides > Acrobeloides nanus. The sequence goes on along the minus strand of OZJO01000979.1, from coordinate 26,874 downwards.
ATAATTCGCCATGTAGACACCAATTTATATAAAGCTAGACATGAAAAAGGTTATATATAGGCTATAGGTCACTAGGTTCAAGTTAACTACAAAACAATTATACAGGGTGATTCAAAAGTTCGTGGACACTTTTATAATTCAGGGGGGTAAAAAAAGCCTTCTAGGGGTAAAAATAGGGTGAAAAATCGATTGTGCGCACTCCCAAATTGTGAAAACGCTTCCTTGACCCTGAATCAGGGGAGGAATCGGTGTATTGAAGCGAAAATAAAAAATTTTCGAATTTTTATGAGAAAACCGTCGATTCTTAGGTTTTTCGAGGCGAGGAATCGATTGCGCGCATTCCCGAACCGTGAAAACGCTTCCTTGAACCTGATTCAGGGAAATAAGAGTGTGTATTGATCATTTTAGAAAAAATTTTCATGAAATAGTCTATAATTTATACCCCCCTTTAATAAGAGTTTATGTAAAAACGACTTTTTCAAGTGCCCACGAACTTTTAAATCACCCTGTGTTTTTAATAGATTTTTTAAACAAGCTTGTTTAATACCTCTTTCACTTTTATCTAATTACATGTAGAAAAACAAAAGTGTAAAAATAGACAAAAAGCCTATAAAATATGCTCAAAAACATCCTTTTAAGTGATTTGATGGCAACTGAAATCAACACTGAAAACACTATACTCCTACAAACATTGTTAACAACCACTTAAATATTTTTAACTAAGCTAATGATCTCGAGTAGCATCATAAATTTGAGAAATATCTGAAACATATGTTTAACACAAAATCATTTGGACTATGAAGGATTAGCGAGTCCACTTAACGTGATTTTTTTTCAAAAAATTTGTTTTAGCTTTTTTGAAAAATGACTGAAAAATGATTTGGAAATGACCTCTCTAGGGGTAACTTGATGCGGGAAATCGATTGTGCGCATTGACAACACATGAAAATGAGTTTTTTTCGGAAAATGAGCCGTATCTACTTCATAAGCATGTGATTCTTGTTAAAAATGTGGCCCTAACAACCTTGTAAAGGTTGTTTTTTCGGAGATGCCGATTGGCGGATTTTTGAAAATTCAAATTTAATCGATTTTCGTTTCAATATTCTAACCATACATGGGCAAGTTGGGGGGAGGGAGCGTCCGATGAGAGGGTCCCCCCGGCTAAGTTGGCGACTTTTTTTTGTCGACGCACCCCGCGCGTCGAAAATTTCTTATGTAAATCTTTATAAGCAAGAATAAACCAGCGCCACAAATATTTTGAAAATGCTCCAAAATTACGGGGACCCGAGTGAGTGGGTTAGGGGAACCCCCTAACTTGGACTTCGTCCGGCCGAGTAAGAGGGTCCCCCTAATTTTGAGCCGATGAGTGACGGGCCCCTAATTTTGGGTCGATGAGTGAGTGGGTTGGGGGGGGGTGAGGGGAGGGGAGGGGAGGCTCCTCTTTGCCCGCGTATGATTCTAACTATATTGCAGTTACTCCTAGGGGTCATACAGATATTACGTAATCAACTTTTTGGTGTTTTACACCCCCCCCCCCCCCCAACATGATTACGTAATATCTGGATGAACCCCTAGAAGGTCATTTTTCATAAAAAATTTTTTGGAGAAAGGGCCCTAATTTTCACCCTCCTCCCTTTAAGTGGACTCGCTAATCCTTAGTAGTACAAAACATTCTTCATTGTGACCTTTAAAAAACAAAGCTCAAAAATCGCATTTCGACAGCAGCAAATCCTTTTGCTAAATTAGAATCATTTTTCAACATTCTTTAAGCCAAAAAACATAGAGAAGAGACCCTATTAAGATGCTTCACGCATCGGCAAAGTGTCAAAAAATGGTCAGCTTTCGAGCTCCAAAATCGGTTTAGCTGCCAATTGTTTACTCATTATCGACCGGAATTCCACTCCCCTTTTTAAGCTTACGTTTTGCATTCACACAAAAAATGCTAACGTTCTCTGGATACTTCCTTTAAATAATATTTTGAAAAAATTGCTCAAGCGTGACTAAAAAACGTATTTATTTTGGACACTTTTTGTTTTAAATTATTTTATATAAAAAATGCGAAAATATCGCGTGGGAACGCCGACCGAAAAAGAGAAAAAACACGGTTCGACGAAGGAAATTCAAATATAGTTCGTTTCAGCTCCAACTAACAAAAAGCTGGACCCAAAATTCAAAATCCGAAATCGGCAGTCCGTTCGATCTAGAAGTTAGCAACGTTGGGCCCTCGCGAGATCGAACCTGAGGGTCCAACGCTGCTTAACTTGCCAGATCGAATGGGATGCTAACTTTGAATTTTGGGTCCACCTTTTTTTTAGTTGGGGCTGAAACGGACTATACATGTTTGAATTCATATGATCCTTGATCAATCGTTTCAATACACAGCATTTTATTGATTCAAACAAGAATTTTATCAAAGAGTTTCTTCATGATAAATTTTCAAAAATAGGAAATTTCAAACGAATTTACAATGTCCAACGCCCCGGAGTCAGGGGATTCCACATCAAGGCTTCGGAAACTTAGACGCTCCGGGCCCAACGTTGCTTAACTTGAAAGATCGGACGGTCCGGCGGCGTACCGAGAGAACTATGCTTCCTCATTAGGTCATTAGAAAATTCTAAATTTATCGACCCGTTTTGGACGAGCGATAGCTCATTGAGCTCTTTATGGTCTCAGGAATAGCACAAGAAGGGACTAAAACATGTTGACCCATATAATGATTTCCGAAAAAGATTATCTACAAAAGGTCAATAAATGTTTGATGTTGAAGATATGTGTTCAATTCTTCTTTTAGATTTTACGTCAGAAAATAGGAAATTAAACGAAATAAATGGTGCAACGTTTTTAAAAGTTTACGTGACAATGTCTGGAAGAGTCGTATAAGGGGTGGGCCGTAGGCCAAAAAGTGTTGCCGCAAACTTGAAGCCTAGGTTATTTTCATGTACCTAGTGATTAGTATATAAAAAATTATATGCTTTATAGGGCCCAAGACCAGTGAAAATGAAGCTTGGAACTTGGTCAGGGATGTCGGCCAGGAACTCTAGTTTATTTTTATGTGCGACTTGAAGCTCTTGTAGTGAGAAAGTTTTGAGCTAGAGCCCAAATAGTGATTTTTGAAGGGGCAAAAAATGGTTATTTTTGGAGAGAATGTCACTTTTCTCGAAAACTATATTGGATCATAGTCGAGGCATACATGACAGCACCCCAGGTGGAATTTTCAAAAAAACTCACAACCCTTATTTGGTCCCCCTCCCAATGGGTTGAAAAGTTAGCGACAAAAAAAAGATTACACATAAATATGCTGCTCCAAGCAACCTACTTTTCGACTATTAATCCTCAATGTGTCGGCCTTCCGACCCACATTCTACGTCCTCCCCCATCTCAACCCACAACTCCCCCCAAGTGAAAACCCTGGGGTCTGCCCATGCATGAGTCGAGGTGTCGTTGGAAAGGGGGAACGAATGGCGATAAAAGCGTGCTTTAAATTGTAGAAAACGCTTCAGTAGAAAAAAAGTTACAAAAAAGGGTCCAAATGGCGATTTTTGAGAAAATGACAAAAAATAACACCTCGATTTCTCCACAAGTTTAAAGGCGTGGGACTTAACTTATATGTTTTTGTTAATCACTCACTAGGTACATGAAAATAGCCTAGGCTTCAAGTTTGTGGCAACACTTGTGGGCGTACGCCCAGAAAATCCTGTTGGTTAAACCAACAGAATTTTCCCATCTTTGATATTTCGAGACATTGCCTCTTAAAAAATTAGGAAAATCAGTCACCCAACGCGGGCTTAAAGGGATATGTCTCTGGTCACATAACACTTTTCCCTTCACTGTTATATACTATTTCTCACTGCTATAGTGCTGCATAACCTTCGGCCGACCAAACCTTTGCAAACTCTATTTTATATAAATTTTCTAATTATGGGTGAGGTATTTTTGGATGCGATTTTTTTTGCAAAAAAGTTGGAGATGTATTCAATTTTTATTTAGCCACAGACTTGTCACTTTTTTGATACGAAAAGTATGTAAAAATATTTTTAAATAAATTAAAAAGAACGCAAAACAATCGACACAAAGTGACACCGAACCTGCACATCAAAAATGATGTACTAGCATACAACCACTACACCACAAAGACAATTAATAGGGATACTTTAAAATTAATCGTATAGAAAATGATAAAAATTAAAAAATTTTCAAAGCTAAGAAAGAAAATGAAGCCTCGCCTGAAAAAAAAAGTCGATTACTTTTGAAATACAAGTGGGTATACTCTATAAAACTAGCACAAGTTGAAAAAATTTGGGTATGACAGTTGGGTAACACTCCTTGTCAGAACAGTTTTTCAGTAGCTCTCATTTTTTTGGGGATTTTTGGAGCTCGGATTAACACGCCGAGACGTGGAAATCCAGGGAATTTGAATTTCCACCCGACGGGACTCGAACTCGTACCTCCTGCCTACCGTTCAAGTGCACTATCATTATGCTAACGAGACCTCTAGTATATTGAAAAACANCACGCCGAGACGTGGAAATCCAGGGAATTTGAATTTCCACCCGACGGGACTCGAACTCGTACCTCCTGCCTACCGTTCAAGTGCACTATCATTATGCTAACGAGACCTCTAGTATATTGAAAAACATTTCCGGCAATATTTTTCAAACACCATTAAATTTACCACAATAAATTCCGTGGAAAACTCTTATTTGTTTTGGAACGTTGACGTGAAATCCCTACGGGTAAATCACAGCAGATAGGCACAAATTTCAAAGATAAAATGATGAACTCAAAAGTTTATTAATTCCCAGAAAAAATTTTTTCGCCTCTTTTTCAATGAATTAAAGAAAGTAGATAAACAATGAGTTTCAATTTGATATAAGATATTTACGCGAATAAATCTCTTGCCAATTTTTTCCAGCTTATTTTTCTTCCCACGAATTTTTGATTGGATGGGTTCAAAGAAAAGAAAAAGAACTTTTCTGTTTTCATAATCAAGAAAAACAAATTGAGTAGGCTCTTTCAAGCAATTTGAATAGTAAAAGTTTGGAGCGTTTTTCATGTGAAAAATACAAAATATTTGTCTTCCTCAAAGTTATAGAAAAACAGATAGATAGCCAAATAGAGACTTGGGAGCTAAAGACAAAATAAAAGCACTTAAAATAAAGAAATCAGCCCTTATAGAATTTCGCCCATGTGGCCTAATGACTAGGACGCTGGACATGAGTATTATAAGCGCGGGTTCGAATCCCATCAGGGTCGATTTCTTTATTTTAAGGTTGTTTAAAAATGACATATTTAGGGGTAATTCTATGCGAAAAATCGATTGCGCGCATTCTCGAAGTGTGAAAACCTTTGTTTGACCCTTAAAAATCAGCAAAAAATTCGAAAAAAATTAAGTTTAAAATCAATAAATATGGGTAAAAATACTTATTTTTCAATTTTTAAGGGTCAAACAAAGGTTTTCACGCTTCGGAAATGCGCGCAATCGATTTTTCGCCTAGAAAAACCTAAGAATCGATGGTTTTCTCATAAAAATCTGAAAATGTTTGATTTTCGCTTCAATACACCCACCCCATTCCCTGAATCAGAGTCAAGGAAGCGTTTTCATGCTTCGGGAATGCGCACAATCGATTTTTCGCATAAAATTACCCCTAAATATGTCATTTTTAAACAATTTTAGAAAAAGATTTTCGATTTTTGACCCTGGGGTGACCCCCTTGATCCATGATAGCTCCAAAAATTCTAATTTAGTGCATTGGAAAAAACCTAATCTAATTTAGTGCATTGGAAATCAAAAAACGGTGTTTTTTGTTATCCCATGGGTAAGCCATCTCAATTCCATGCTCAACCCACTGATTTACTCAAGGTTTAACCGTGGCCTAATGGGTAGAACGCTAGGCATGACTATTATAGGCGCGGGTTCAAATCCTATCAGAGTCGATTTCTTTATTTTAAGATTTCATAAAAAGTCATCAAAGAAGACCCCCCATAACTTGAGCCGTAGAATTTTGTCTATGTTTGGTTTTTTTTGAACCCTTTTGAAAAACGCTAAAAGATTGATTTTTTAGCGTTTTCCAAAAGGTTTAAGAAAAAACAAAACGTATGCAAAAATTCTGCCGCCCAAATTATGGGGGGCCTTCTTTGATGACTTTTTATGAAACCTTAAAATAAAGAAATCGACCCTGATAGGATTCGAACCCACGCCTATAAAAGTCATGTCCAGCGTCCTAGCCATTAGGCCACATGAGCAGAGCTTTAGAATCTGTAACAGATTCTAGAAATAGTGAAAAAAATGCGCCAAATTTCAAAGAAGCCATCCATATAATTAAGAAATGAGATGTGCATGAAAATAATCTATTTAGCTACAATGAATAAAGAATCTCGAAAAATAATGTGACATTATATGAAAAAGGCCAGGAACCGCTTTCCGCTGTTCATATTCGTTTACGACGGACACACGACACGAATTGGACATCGATCATCATCAGCGCGATGGCACGTGTGCGCTTCCTGTGCTTTTCGTCCGAAAACGCCTCAAAGCCACAACTGGGATGAGAATCCAGAAAAATGCGACACCGCATGGAAATTTTTTGCCCATGTAATTAATATGTGACGAGAATTGAACGACGAATTAAGCGGCTGTGCTGGAACAAACAAACGCTTACAAGCATAATCGATTTAGTCGAAATCTGGGAACATGAGAAGCGAAATGTGTCATTTTCCACCTAGTTCTACATGCTATAATTTCTCTAATTACGGCCTAGAGAGGCTGTTAAAGGAGTCCCATAACTAAATTTCCAAAAAACAAAACTTATTCAACACTTGCGCTTTTTCTACTTTTTTTTCTTTTTTCCTCAATCTTAATAAGTTTTTGCAGGCTCGCTATTTTTTATCCAACGAGGTATTGAATAGGGAAAATTAAGGACACACAGTTTATAAATGGGTTCAAGAAAATCATCAAACTAGCACAACAAACATCACTTTCAGATTTCTAATAATAAAAAGTTCAGGCAGTTCGAGATGTTTATAAAAAAGTTCAAAAAAAATTTTTTGAAAAAAAGGTGTTATTTATAAAAAATTCATGTTAAATTATAAGCAAAAATAAAACTTTGATTTTTATCGTGAATTTATAGTTTGTTTCAAATTTCGGGCAAATAAGTTGTATACCGCGTAGCAAAGTAGTAAAGCTCTCTATTTGCACTCCGAAGGGCAAGAGTTCGATCTTGGAGGTCGAAATCAGAAATATCATAATTCAAGATTTCATCATACAAACTACAAAACAATCTTGAATTATGATATTTCTGATTTCGACCTCCAAGATCGAACCCTTGCCCTTCGGAGTGCAAATAGAGAGCTTTACCACTTTGCTACGCGGTATACAACTTATTTGCCCGAAATTTGAAACAAACCATAGCTCAGTGATAGTGCTCCAAGATTCGAGTCTAATGGTCACGGGTTCAAATCCCACCTGAGTCGATTTGATCTTGCCTGAGCAACATCCAAAAAAATTTTTTGAAAAAAAGTTGTCTAATCATGGAATAAACGAGCTTTTTTTCACAGGCAAAATCAAATCGACGCAGGCGGGATTCGAACCCAAGTCTTTTAGACTCGAATCTTGGAGCACTACCACTGAGCCAAGTTCATGATTAAAATCAGATTTTTAATTTTGCTTGTAATTTAACATGAATTTTTTTAACAACTTTTTTTCAAAAATTTTTTTTGAATGTTACTCAGAATAGTTTAAAATAGCAGAATATACCGAAAATTTGAAGGAGTATTCCCGTGTTAAGCATGAAAAATTACCCCAAAAAATGATTTTAGCACAATTGACCGTCCGAGTGTTAAGCGGCTATTGGAATATTCAAGCTCAGAATTGATTTAAATTTCGTTGAGACATATGATGTTAATAAGGCAACATCATATCCTTTTTAGTAGGTAAACCGGAAAGAAGACTTTAAGGGCACTTAAATCTTCAAAACTTTCAAGGCAAAGATACAATTTATGGATTCCTCACACAATTCTCATGCTTATTTGAAACCTGTAGGTCTTAGGCTTCAAATTTGTAAAAATTTAAGTCTTTACTTAAAATTGTAATATTTTTTTGATAAAAAACTACAGGGTGTTTATAAAAAAATGAGAATTTTGCGATTTTTTCAAAAATTTTCAATTTTTTTCATTGTCACCAAAATAACCATAGAGGGGGTTTTTCTATGAAAAGAATCGATTGCGCGCATTGCCGAACCTTGAAAACGCTTCCTTGATTCAGGGAAGAGGCATGTGTATTGAAGCGAAAATAGGTTAATTCAGGGGCACTAGGCCCCTCGTTACGACGCGAATTCACGACCATTCGATACGGCCTCTCGTTACAGAAACCGCTTGTTACGACCTGTCAGAATTTCAAAAATGGGGGAGGGGAAATTATAAACAACTTTTTCAATTTTTATGAAAAACTTGAATTTTTAAAGTTAAAATTAATCAAAATTACTTAAAAATTAGTGCAAAAAGGCCGTAACGAGTGGCCGTGATGAGTGTACTCGGTAACGAGCGCCCGTAACCGTAACGAGGGGCTTAGTGCCAATTCAGGGTCAGGGAAGCGATTTCAACGTTCGGCAATGCGCGCAATCGATTACTCGCATAGAAAAACCCCCATTTTTCGTAATGCAATTTATGCCTCAACTTTATAGACAACTTAATATATATATATGTTACGGGAAAATCTGAACTGATCAGATTTTCCCGAGAAAAAGGCTTAGCCTTAGACTAAGACTAAAGCTAAGCCTAAGCCTAAGGCTAAGTTTAAGCCTTAGCCTAAAATTAAGTCTAAGGCTATGGCTAAGTCTAAGGCTAAGCCTTAGCCTAAGGCTAAACCTAAGGCTAAGCATAAGGCTAACAAGGGACCTTCAAATTCTGTGAAACTCAAATTTTTTCGAAACCTAGCAGTGACAAAGCATCGGTTTTTTGGCCACAATGTCGCGGGTTCGAATCCCTCTTACAGACATAAATTTTTTGCACAAAGTAAAAATCGAAAAATTGTGCAACTTTATGACCCCATAGCTCAAAAAATTTATACCCATTCAATCAAGCGACTATTATATTCGTTTTTTCCACATTTTTTTCTAACTTTTGAGCTAGGTCTTGAAAAAATCTGAGTTTCACAGACTTTGAAGGTCCCTTGTAAGTCTAAGGCTAAGCCTTAGCCTAAGATTAAGTCTAAGCCTAAGCCTTAGTCTAAGGTTAAGTCTAAGCCTAAGTATAAGGCTAAGCATAAGACTAAGGCTAAGCATAAGGCTAAGCCTAAGGTTAACTCTAAGGCTAAGATTTTCCCGTAACATATATATAACATTTTATAACAAAAATTCGATCCATGACGTTCTTCCATTGGTTTTAGGTGCACTACGCATTCTTAGAATCAAACTCTATTTATATAGCTAAGGTTTTAGTATCAAAGAAGTCAAATGGAAACTAACTTTTTCACAAACTTTCGCATTCAAACGTTAATTTTATTAAAAGTAGGCGAAATGTCAAAGATTTTAATTTAGAAAAGTCTCGTGTTTGAAGTGGGTTAGAAAAAATTAGCGTTTAAAGGTTATAATGACGTTGGTAAGAAGCAACAAGATCATATGTGGGCAAGGGGAGACATGACCCCCCCCCCCATTTCACCGCATTCATGAAAAAAATTAAGTACCCAGTTCGCATTTTTTCGAGAAAATTGCTTTTTTTTGGCTTTGAAAAAAAGCAAAAATGCCTGAACAAAAGCAAATTGCTGCGAAAATGGCAACCCTAGGGGGGGGGGGTGTTCCCCATCAAAAGTAGTCCAAAATCCTACTACTCCCTACTCAAACTGGACCATTTTGGACCTCCACTTTTCACTTATAATTAGAGTTGTATTCGGTCGGTTAATTTGACTCATTCCGGTTATCGGTTAATCCGATTATTCAGGATCCGGTTATCGGTTCGGTTAATTAGTGATGCGGTCGGTTAACCGATCGGTTAATTCGGTTATTCATCTTTCTTGGTTTCCTAATGAAATAATTATATTTCCAAAGTATTTTATGTATATAGTCCTTTCAACGAGAGCGCGGAAAAAAGTTGCCGCTCCATAGTGTAGTGGATAAGGAAGCCGCCCGTTCGATCTGGCAAGATAAGCAACGTTGGGCCCACAGATTCGATCCCACTGGGACAAAAATTTTGATTATAAAAAAAATTTTTTTACAAAGGAGCAAAAAATTTTTGCTCCGTTTGTAAAAAAAGTTTTTTGAAAATCAAAATTTTTGCCCTAATGGGATCGAACCTGCGGGTCCAACGGTGCATAACTTGCCAGAATGGGGGGCTTCCTTATCTACTGCTCTATGGAGAGGCAACTTTTTTGATGAGCATATAATTTAAGCCAAAAGTTGTGCATTAAAACGAAAATTCCTGATCTGGCGGGAATTCAAATTTTAATTGCTTGCACACTACCTTTAAAACATGATTTCTCTCTACTCATTATGGCTTTTAAAATGCCATTTTATCCAGAGTTTTAACCGAATTAACCGATCGGTTAATGGATCCGGTTATCGGTTAATCCGGTTATTTTCGATCCGGTTATCGGTTCGGTTAATTTGGTTTAAATCGTTCCGGTTACGGTTAACCGATCGATCGGTTAACCGACCGGATACAACCCTACTTATAATATGCACTTTTTTCTTTGAAAAAGGTTTAAGAAGTGCAAGAGATTTAGGCCTGATTTTCCCCTTTTTTCCTTATGAAGTAAACCTAAAAGCCAAGGAAAAATTCGCATTCCCGAAGTGTGAAAATGCTTCCTTGACCCTAATTCAGGGAAATAAGAGTGTGTATTGAAGCGAAAATACAACATGCACTAATTTCCCTAAAATCTCTGTGACTGAATACCAAAGAGACATAAAAAAAACCTTGTGACACAATCTTAAAGTTCACGTTGTTAAATAAAAGATGTTTTAGAGCACACTTTCATAGAATTCAATGAATCTTTTATAAATTATCGATGTACTGCATCATTAACTTTGAATCTAAATGGGCTTCTTCTAAAGCTATGGAAAAAAATACATCAAGTACACTTAATGAAATCAAATCAACTAAAAAAATATATGGTAGAAACATTTGGCTCATACTCATAGATACAAGTTCCATTTTCATCTACTCGGAACCAGTACGCAATTTAAGGAATATTTAATATCTGATGGGAGAATCTGTTCAACTTGGGAGAAGGCAATGTCAGTCAAAATGCAATTTTTAATTTCGTGTCAGAAAACGAAGCCATTTCTTATGCATTCAACAACAAAACTTCGAGAGCATGCATAGCAACGTTTCTTTTTTTGCCTTATAATAAAGGGATACAATTGAAAGAGACACAACTGAGCTTTTGTTTTTTGTTGAAAAATGCTTGATAGTCGATTAACGGGGGAACGTGGAATTTGAAATCACCTACAACCATACTTCAAATATAAAAGGTTCGGGTCGAATGGATGGATGGGTGAATGCCCTTAAAGGGGAGGGTAACAATCGGAGCCTGTTCTCCGAAAAATTTTTTTGTAAAAAATACATCTCTAGGGGTAATTTGATGCGAGAAATCGATTCCGCGCATTCCCGAAGCATGAAAACGCTTCTTTGACCCTGATCCAGAGAATGGGGTGGATGTATTGAAGCGAAAATCAAACATTTCGGATTTTTATGAGAAAACAGTCGATTCTTAGGTTTTTCTAGGCCGGGAATCGACTGTGCGCACTCCTGGACCGTGAAAACGCTTCCTTGATCCTGATTCAGGGAAAGGGTACGTATTTACGTAAATAAATTGATTTTCGCTTCAATACACCGATTCCTTCTCTGAATCAGGGTCAAGGAAGCATTTTCACGATTTTGGAGTACGCGCAATCGATTTTTCGCATAGAATTACCCCTAAAAATGATCATTTTAGACAAAAAAATTTTCATGAAATAGTCCATAATTTATACCCCCTTTAAAAGGGGAGTCCAGTTTGCGAGCACTTCTCGAAAAATTTTTTTTGAAAAGTACCATTTCAGAGTAATTTTGCTATGAAAAATCGATTGCACATAGCGCCTTAGCATGAAAATACTTCTTTGACCCTGATTCAGGGAAAATATAGATTTTTTGGACCAACAAAGCACTAGTACTTGGTTTGAAAAGACGTTTCTCCATCATCAAGTTGGGGTTAAAATTTATAACCCCTAATTTTGATGCAATTTTTTCCATTTTTGACCCCCGGAAAAAATTTTCAGAATTTTTTTATGCGCGCAATCGATTTTTTGCATAGAATTACCCCTAAAGGGTTACTTGTTAAAAAAATTCAAAAAATTTTCTACTCGACCCTACTTTACACCCCCCTTTAAGAGTCTTAAATTTGACCTTGATTAAAAACCTAATTGGTTACCGTGAAAAAAATTTATGGAATTTTCGGATAAAATTCAATTCTCTATGAAAATTTCTGTTAAAAATTCGTGTTTTTTTAAATGATTTTTGCTAAAAATCTAATTTGAACCTCTTTCGAACTTCTTTTAATTCAAAACTTCTTTCAAAAACATAAAAGTTGAGAAAAATTTCCTCATTTGCAATTCATAAAAGAGCTTATATCGAAAAGAAATATTCAGATACGATACAAAATGTCAGGCAAAATGTTTCGTTCATCCAAGATCGAACGGTTTGAAAAGTGGATGCTCGTTGGATCAGTTTTGATGTTATCATTTGTCCTACTTTTCCTATTATTTGCTTAACAAACTTTGTAGTTTTTTTAGAAACGGGTTATGCGAGTGCCAGGGGATGTGCAGGAAAGCTCTAGTCCTTATTCGATTGTTATTAAATATTTCTTATCATGTTCGGGTAATTTTTACTCTTAAAAATAATTTCATGTAAAAATATTCTTACAAGGATTGCTCACTAGGTGCAACACCCCTATGACAAAACTACTTATCCAGGGTGAAACTACATGAAAAACTAGAAATTTTAAAAAGAAAATTGGATGCCAATTGGAAGAAAAAATTTTCCTACAGGCTTCATGAGGTTCTTACACACACTTTTTGTTATATTCGGAAAGTTCATGAAAAATGGAACATTTTTTGTTTTTACGGCATGTTCTGAATCGTTGTAGTTTTCGAGATAATTGCTTTCGAAATTGTACACGTTTTCGTTGTAATACACAAATTTTTTTGAATTTTTTGTGGAAAATTCGATTTTTTAAATTTTCATCAAATGAACATTGTGGAAGTTTTTTATAGACGAACAAAATGACACAAAAAGGCTCTATTGCAGTTTAGGGGTCCTTTCAACTTTTAGGGGTCCAATTAATAGTTTAAGGGTCCACAAGCTGGACAAAAGGCATAGGACTAAGCCTAGACCTAAGCAACAAATATATTGAAATGTTTAGGGTATGGAGTGGGGGACTTTTGAGCCCTTTTTATATTTGTAGATCAAATATAGATGATAAATATTATATAGTTTTAGATTACATTTTAGTTAATTTTTCTCTTATATAGGTATACAAATAAAGATTTTATAATATATACAGTTGCGGACAATAGTCTTGCCGCCCCCTAAAGGGGGGGGGGAGCAAGACTTTTGTCCGCAACTGTACAAAATTTGATCGGACCCTTAAACTATTACTTGGATCCCTAAAAGTTGATTGAACCCCTAAAAGTCTATTGGGCCCCTAAAAGTTGAAAGGACCCCTAAACTGCAATAGAGCCCACAAAAATTATTCATTTGAACATTGTTTTGGGTTATTGAAACGAAAATATGAATCAGAATTTTCGTTTCAATAACCCAAACAATGTTCAAATTGGATAACTTTGGTGTCATTTTGTTCATCTCATTTAGTTATAAAAACTGCTATAATGTTCATTTGATGAAAATTAAAAAATTGATGCAAAAATCGATTTAAAAATTCAAAAAAGTTTGTGTATTACAACGAAGAGCTTGTACACAAATTCAAAATTTCAAATGCAATTATCTCGAAAACTACAACGATTCAGAATAGGATAAATATTCTTTTTGCTCTCAAAAATATCTTTTTTGCTCTCAAAATAATTTTTTTTTGTGCTCAAAATATTTTTTGTAATTTTTAAGCGCAAAAAAATATTTTGAGCGCAAAAAAGCACATTAGCGCAAAAAAAAATATTTTGAGCGCAAAAAAGATATTTTTGAGAGCAAAAAGAATATTTATCCATTCAGAATATGCCATAAAAACAAAAAAAAATGCTCCATTCTTCATGAACTTTCCGAATATCAACAAAAATAGCAACTTTTTCCTCACTGGACTGGTTCTTTAAAACGGAAAATATGGGACGAAAACCTTGTAAAAGTCTATAGAAAAACATTTTTTCTTTCCATCAACATCCAATTTTCTTTTTAAAATTTTTAGTTTTTAATGTAGATTCACCTTTCATTTTCACTCTGTATACCGTGTACCGTCACTTCGTCGAAAACGTCACTTTGTCGACTGCGTCACTTAGTCGAAACGTCACTTCGTCGACACGTCACTTCGTCGACCCGTCACTTAGTCGAAACGTCACTTGGTCGACCACGCCACTTGGTCGACCTCGTCACTTGGTCGATCCATGTACCGTCTCCTGTTCAAAATTATTCTTTTTCTTACCTTTTATAATCAAAAATCAGTTGTGTCTTTATTGCTCATACATTTAAAAAATATTTAAAAAAACAAAATATTCAAAGGATTAAGCTGTCGGCCACATTTCCTACGAATTGAATGTACTGGCCTCGTACATAAGCCCTCAGAATTCTTTTCTTCCTTTCTTCTGCGTTGATCCAAACTTTTCTCGGCTTATGGATTTCTTTTCCGGCACGGATGTTTGCTATATCAGCTTCAATTGATATATGAAATTTTTTCAATCCTGCCAAAAATATAACAATCCGAGCGTGGAAGATCTTGTGTTTCCTTGTTAGTCAACCAAGTGATGAGTCGACTAATTAAAGTGTCGACGAAGTGAGAAATCGACTAAGTGTCGCAGTCGTCGATATGAAGTTTTCGACGAAGTGACGGTATGGGTCGTGACGTGGTCGACCAAGTGACGTGATTGACCAAGTGACGTGATTGACCAAGTGACGTTTCGACTAAGTGACGGGTCGACTAAGTGACGTGTCGACGAAGTGACGTTTCGACTAAGTGACGCAGTCGACGAAGTGACGTTTTCGACGAAGTGACGTGAAACCCTGTATACATGATTTTGTCATATGGGGGAGGGGGTGTTGCACCTAGTGAGCAAGCCTTGTTTAGCTTCAATGGTAGCAGAAACGGTGACCTATCCACTAGATATTACCAAAACCAGGTTGCAGATATCACAAGCTGGACTAAAAGGAAAACTCAGGCCTCGAGGAATGCTAAAAGTGATACAATTTTTTTTGCTTTTTTGACACTATTGTTAATTCCAGGTCACTTATAATATTGCTAGACACGAGGGTTTTATGAGCTTATGGCAAGGACTGGCACCCGCCATCTATCGACATTATGTTTNAATTCCAGGTCACTTATAATATTGCTAGACACGAGGGTTTTATGAGCTTATGGCAAGGACTGGCACCCGCCATCTATCGACATTATGTTTATACGGGTATACGAACGGGCATTTATGAGTATATTAGAGGAATATGGCGAGATGAAGGAAAAACTTATTTTAGTTTTTGGTGAGACTTTTTCCGTCTAGAGGTAAAAGTTCATTTTGTTTAGGAAATCTCTTACCACAGGGCTTCTATCTGGTGCGGTTGCGCAATTTGTGGCCAGTCCTGCAGATTTGGTCAAAGTTCAAATGCAAATGGAAGGACTTAGGAAACGTCAGAATCTTCCACCTAGGTAATCATATCGGGAAACAGGGGCGTAGCCAGGGACAAGGAGCCTGCTAACGTTATCACATTATCATATGGAGTGATAACGTTACCACTAGTGATAACGTTTTGGAGTTGTTTTGGAGTTTTTTCCAACTTTGGTTGGACCCCCTCCCCCCCCCATCACAAAATCCTGCCTACGTCCCTGTCGGGAAATATTTATACCATACAGAAAGATCCACCATTCGGTTGTTAGCCGAATAAAAATGGCCGTTAGCCGGTTACCAGCCCTGACGATAGNCCTACGTCCCTGTCGGGAAATATTTATACCATACAGAAAGATCCACCATTCGGTTGTTAGCCGAATAAAAATGGCCGTTAGCCGGTTACCAGCCCTGACGATAGGCTCACCAGCCAGTAGCTTTCTGTTCAAAAAATTGACGAGCTAGGAAAAAAGTCTATCATTTAGGACTGTAAACTACGGGTCTAGGACGGTAGAAACCGCTTTTGGTGCTACTACACAATAGGGGAACACCCATATGAAAATTGTTTTCTGAAAATGACCCCTCTAGGGGTAAAAACATGCGAGGAATCCGAATTTGACATTTTTGAAGCAAAAAAAGTTTCCCTGATTCAGGGAAGGCATATTGTGTATTGAAACGAAAAGTCGCAAAAATGCGATTTTTGTTTAAAAACGACGGAAAAATGTGAGGGGAATCTGAATTTTGATTTTTAGATTTAAGAGTTCTCGGCATGCTTTCGCTTCTATTTATCGCACCAATGGATTTTTTGGTATGTGGACAGGCTGGATACCAAACTGCCAGAGAGCCGCTCTAGTAAATATGGCAGGTAACTTAAACCAAATTTATGGAAAACCTTTACTTACGCAAAAAATATTTTTAGACATGGCTACTTATGACAGAGCCAAGCATTTTTTCATCAATCAATTTGGTATGAAAGATAGTGGAATAACACACGCGTGCGCTAGCTCGTGTTCTGGGTTGGCCGCAGCAATAATATCCACACCTGCGGATGTTGTCAAAACACGAATTATGGATCAATTAAGGCATTTACATGACAATCAACACTCAAAAAGGTTAGTCTGTTGAGCTGTTCTTATAGGGTGAGTCGTACATGGGCAAGGGGGGGGGGGACTGTACCCCTCCTCTAATTCGTCGTATCGGGGAAAAATTAATAGACCAATTCGTATTTGGGAAGCCGCCCAGACTGAATTCGTTGCGAAAATTCGTATATGAATTCATAAATCGAGAACGAATTTGTATTTCGACTTTTTTCTCCTGTCGTTTTTTTTGGTCGACAGTAACCTTTGGGACCAATTCGTATTTTGGTCCCAGTACTCCCCTGCTTGCCCATGTATGGAGTGAGTCAAAAAAAGATGCATTTTGTGATTTTTGGGGCCCGAAAAATTTTGGAGCTACTACACTATAGGGGCCACCCACGTGAAAAAATTTTCAAAATTTTTTTCTAAAAATGACACCTCTAGGGGTAAAAACATGCGGGAAAAAATATATGATCCCCCCCCCCGACTCTATTAGGGCTAATAATCGATTTCGCGCATTCCCGAAGCTTGAAAACGCTTCCCTGATTCAAGGAATCGGAGTGTGTGTATTGAAGCGAAAATTGAAAATTTTTAAATTTTCTGCCTGAAAATGATCTTCCTAAGGGTAATTTTATACTAGAAATTGATTGCGTGCATTCCCGAAGCTTCAAAATGTGTTCTTGATCCTGATTCAGGGAAATATTTGTGTGATGAAACGAAAATCAAAATTTTAAAATTTATTTCCCTGAATTAGGTTCAACGATGCATTATGAAGCTCCGGGAATGCGCGCAATCGATCCCCCGCATAAAATTATTCCCAGAAAGATCATTTTCAGGCAGAAAATCTAAACAATTTTTATTTTCGCTTCAATACACACGCCTATTTTCCTGAATCAGGATCAGGGAAGCTTTGGAAATGCGCGCAATCGATTCCTCGCATAAAATTGGCTCTACTAGAGTCATTTTTGAAAAAAATTGTGTCGAAAAACATGAAAAATTGCACAAATCTCAGTTTTTTCGATATACCCTGTACCATGAACAAGAAGGGGGACAGGCTACCTCGGGGCTATATGTTGTCGACCAAAAAAAAGGTCGCCATCTAATTTTTTGGCTATATAGCTTTGAGACTTGGAACTCCTTAGCTATATGAATCTTAATTTTTTGCTCGATGCTAGCTACATGAGGGGGGGGGGCACAGTCTCCCCCATTGATAATGTATGCCCTGTACTCACCCTGTATTTTGGAAATTCAAAATATTTTTAGCTCAACTTATGTGCCAATGTATAAAGGTTCGCTACATTGTTTTATGCATATTATAAAGAGCGAAGGATTTTTTGCTTTATATCGCGGTTTCCTGCCAACTTATATGAGAATGGTGAAAATTTTTGATTTAATATTTTTTTAAAGAATTTCATTCTAGGCTCCTTGGTCATTGACATTTTGGGTCTCCTATGAGAAGATACGATATTTAACTGGTGCCCCAAGTTTCTAGTCTACCTCATTTTATCGTACATTTAGGGTTCGTGTAGTTTAGGTTATTATGTAGCTAGTTGAAACATGAGCTTTGAAATGAGAAGTTTGTTTATGACAGGTCTCGGAATGAAAGAAAATCAGAAAAAAATGTCAAAAAATCAAATTTTGGACCCAAAAATCAGATTTTTACTAAAGTTCATTTCCGCTGCAGATAGACAGGATGGCCAAGTGGTAAAGCTCTCGCTTTACACTCCGAAGGGCGAGGGTTCGATCCCGGAGGTCGAAATCAGAAATATCATAATTCAAGATTTCATCATATAAACTACAAAAAATCCCGGTTTTTTGTAGTTTGTATGATGAAATCTTGAATTATGATATTTCTGATTTCGATCTCCGGGATCGAACCCTCGCCCTTCGGAGTGCAAAGCGAGAGACCACTTGGCCATCTCGTCCGGACTTTTTTTCCTATTTGTGGCGGAAATGGACCCAAAAACTAGATTACACTGCCCAAAATCAGAACATCTCTGATAAATCAGACCCATTCCGAGCCCTGGTTTATGAGGTTGTGTTGTAATAACGTTAATAAAGTCTGTTTTTATCTCGTACGTGTACTACGCAGGAAAGTTGAAATCAAAGTTTGAAGTGTATCCAATGGCTTTCGATCAGCAGGCCGGTCGTTCTTTAATGCTTTTGGCAACTCTTTGATTATATAGGTTTCAAAAGTGTTGTCGATACCGGTTTCTCCGCCGAATAGAGAAGTGAAGCCACCACCTCTCCAAGCCGCTAATGGAGGAGGTGGAAGATTTTCCGAATCTACAATCAAATTTTCTTTAAAACTTTTTGTTGAAATTACCTATGATATATCTAATAGTAAAATTTGCAGATGGCTTACTCGATCTTGAAAACACTAAAACTTGATTTTGTTGTGAAATAATTGGACCGGGTGCAGCATTACAGCATTGCCTAAGATGAGTTTATTTACCTTTTTCATGGTTAGATTTATTAGGTTGTTTCAAAAGTTTCTGGCCAAGAAAAAAATTCGTTTTATTTCAACAACTTGGTATGAAAATTTTCGTTCCCTCAAGATTTTTTTCGTTCTCTCAAGATGGTGCAGTGACAAAGCAGCGGCTTCGTGACCACAAGGTCGCGGGTTCGATCCGGCTTGGAGCCAATTTGGTTCCAAATAGCCAATGGTTCTAAATTGAAAAAACAAATTGGCTCCAAGCGGGTTTGAACACGCGACCTTGTGGCCACAAAGCCGCTGCTTTGTCACTGCACCATCGAGGCAAGTTTGAGAGACGGAAAATTTTCATACCAAGTTGTTGAAATAAAACGAATTTTGTTCTTGTCCAGGAACTTTTGAAATAACCTAATATATAAAGTATCGGCTACATGGAGAAGTGGCAAGTCGCGCAAAAGTCATCTTGACCGATGAGGGTTCGAAATTTTATAAAGTAGCGAATCAGAAAAAGTTGTTAAAATAAACCCCCTTAAAATTACATGAAAAAATTTTGTCTATCATTATTTTTCGATTTTTAACCTCAAGGGGGCCCTATACAGATGATATCTCTAGGGGGTACCTGTATAACGTTTTTGTAATGCCGAGTATTCTAGAGAGCCACTCGAAGTTACTACTAGGCAAAATCTTTTGGCCTCAAGTGGAGTTTGAACCAGCTTTGAGGGGTGCCTGAGACAAGCCCAGTACCACCGAACCATGAGACCCTTGGAGTTTTGCGCGACTTGCCACTTCGACACGTAGCCGACACTTTAAATAAATCTAGCCATGAAAAGGGTAATAAAATCACATTTTTTGAAATGGGGCTTACCTAAATCCAGTTCTTTGAAAATTATCCGTATGTTTGATTTCGAGATAGTTTTCAGCGCACGACGAATCGCATTCAAAATTTGCTTCTAACACTTCGAAGTGTATTCGTTGGTTCGTCGGGGCGTTGATCCGCCAAAAACATTCGCCTTCGATGGTGTTAGTTAAGGTTTGCCATACAGCTGTGGCGAACAGTTCACCTCCACACCCGAATGTTGATATTGGAAGTGATTCGCAGAGAACACCTAAAAATGATAAATTCAATCATTTTCATACGTTTAGATGGAACTCGCCTGCTAGTCCGGCAGGGCATTTGCATTTTGTACAATCATGAGGATTTGGATAGCCTCCATATTGACAAGAAATCTGGTTTTTACAAATATCTAAAAATGACACAACTGATATACAAAAAACGAGATGAAAATGGATTCTTTGATAAACTGTTATTTTTTAAAGGACCAGTCCGATCGGAAAAAAGTTTGTTTTTGTTGAGATTCGGAAAGTTCATAAAAAATGGGCATAGACTCTAATGGAATAAAGAGGATAGAACAATACGAATGAAATGATTGAATAAAACGATACGAATAAAACGACATAATGGAATAAAACCAAATTCAGGGTTTTCGTGTCAATATTCAGGCAAATTCAAACCCGTTTCCGGACGCCGTCTGGAAATGAAATCGTTTTAGTTGATCGTTTCGTTTTTCGAGATAATTGCGTATGAAGTTGGTGATTTGAAAGTTTGTGTATTACAACGAAAACATTGTCCTGATAGTTTTTTCCATGAATCAATAAAATCTGTATATTGAGAAGAAAATAATTCAAAATCCTTGAACATTTAGAAAAATAAATACAGCATTTGTATAACTCGTCGACAGGGTTGTCGCAAACTCGAAAACTCGAACTCGATAAACTCGAAAACTCGATTATTTTGAGACTCGATAAACTCGAACTCGATAAAATAATCGAGTTTTCGAGTTTTGAAGAAGGAGTCATTCACATATCACGTGATCAAATATTTAACATTTTTAGACATCCCTACCCCCTCCGTGATCAAACATGATCACGGGCAATTTTTCAATTGGATCAATTTTTTCAATTTTGGCAGTGTTTTCGCTTTTGGCCAAATTTGTCAACTTTGGTGAATTTTTCGATTTTGGCAAATTTTTTCGATTTTAACCAATTTTTTTCGATTTCGACCAATTTTTTCGATTTTGGGCCAAAATCGAAAAAATTGGTCGAAATCGAAAAAATTGATCAGAATCGAAAAAATTGCCAAAATCGAAAAAATTGATCAGAATCGAAAAAATTTGCCAAAATTTTTGGCAAATTTTTTCGATTTTAACCAATTTTTTTCGATTTCGACCAATTTTTTCGATTTTGGGCCAAAATCGAAAAAATTGGTCGAAATCGAAAAAATTGATCAGAATCGAAAAAATTGCCAAAATCGAAAAAATTGATCAGAATCGAAAAAATTTGCCAAAATTTTTGGCAAATTTTTTCGATTTTAACCAATTTTTTCGATTTTGACCAATTTTTTCGATTCTGATCAATTTTTTCGATTTTGGCAATTTTTTCGATTTTGACCAATTTTTTCGATTCTGATCAATTTTTTCGATTTTGGCAATTTTTAATATAAATTATTCACAAATTTCGGCCAAAAACATAAGGGGGACCATTAGGAAATAATTATAAATCATTAATTTTTAATGTAAAAAATAAACATGCTAAACTCGAAAACTCGATATTTTTGAAACTCGATAAACTCGAACTCGATAAACATTAAACTCGAACTCGAAAACTCGAACTCGATAATTTTTATGAGCCGCGACAACCCTGCTCGTCGAGACGAATAAATTAACACCAAAATTATCCAATTTGAAAATTGTTTTGGGCTATTGAAACGAAAACCCCGATTCATGTCGGAGAACTCATGCTTGAACACCCTGTACATTTTAGAATGCTGTTGTGGAAGCGGATGATGTGATTTATTATTCCAACTCGCACAGAAAAGCAAATGTGAAAACGCAAATGTCGGGGCGCAATTATTAGCGCGCAAATGTGAAAGTACAAATGTTAGGTGCGCATATGTGAGGGCGCAAAAGTCCCTCCGCCCTTCGAAGCGATGAATTCAGTCTTACCATTACAATAAAGCAAATTTGCTTGCTTGATATCCGTGAAAGACAAGTCTTGCCGCTGTCCTATAGTATGTTGATAGCGATGATCTTTCGTCTCAATTGTTGTGTACTTATAGTCATCTGTGAAAGCCTAAAGAATCTACCATAGCCAAAAAAAGAATAATAATAGGCTACCTGCGGGCCATAGTGCATAATAGACCCAAAATCATAGGGTACATCTTTGAGGCCTTCAATGTCTTTCCGTTTCTCGAAGTTGCCTTTAGTTCCTCGATAGATATGATCTTCGTTGATGTTGATGTACTTATCTCGATCTGGGCGACTCTGTTCGTGCCAAAATCCAATCGCATGACCTAGTTCGTGTGCTACTATTCCCACCTAAAGAAACAAAAAATTTTTTAACAATTTATTTGGCTGTGCGCGGTGACTTACACCCTCACATCCAAAGCCTATGGATGTGTATTGGCGACCACCAATCCTACCAACGCTCGAATAACATCTGATCTCAAAAAATAACCTTGATTCTTGATAGATTGAAAGAGCCTACCCGCCTCCTTTCAAAAATTCGATATAATCTTTTTCAAGGCCTTTTGTTTTAAAGCGTAGACATGTTTCTGCTTCCCATTTTTGTATTCCATTTCGAATCAATTCTTGCCATTTATCTTCAAAAATTATTTTAAAGGGAGCGTGCATTTCGAGGCCTGTTTTCGAAAAAAGATTTTACCCCTAAAGGGGTTATTTAAAAAAGATTTTTTTGAAAAATGACCCATCTAGGGGTAAGATTTGACGAGAAATCGATTGCGCGCATCATCGAAGCATGAAAATGCGATCTTCAACCTGTTTTTGCGAAAATGCAATCGCTTTCTCGTCAAATTTTACCCCTAAAGGGGTCATTTTTCAGAAAAAAATTTTCGAGAACAGGCCTCTAAATGTACGCCCCCTTTAAGCAAATAATTGTTTTTATTTGTTTCTTTTTAAACAGAGTTATAGTCTGTTTCAGCGATCGATAGGAAAAAACGTAGCAAAGTGGTAAAACCCTCATTTTCCACTCCGAAGGGCGAGGGTTCAATCTCCGAGAGTCAAATTCTTTTCTATTCATCCAAAATGCATGAAAATTTTTGCATATGGGTAATTTTATGCGAGGAATAGATTGCGCACATTTTCGAAGCATGAAAAATTTTGCTTTACTCTGATGCAGGCAATTTTCGCTTTAATGCATTTCTTTTCTGATTTTCATCGCATTTTTTTCTGATTCATTGCTATGGAGGGTATTTTGGATTTTTCAGGGTCAGGCAAAATTTTTCATGCTTCACAACCGATTTCTTACCCATATGCAAAAATTTTCATGCATTTTGTGAGTAGAAAAGAATTTGACTCTCGCCCTTCGGAGTGAAAAACGAGGGCTTTACCACTTTGCTACGCTGTATTCAACTTTTGGTAGTCTCCAAGATTTTTTTTAAAGCTTACTATCTTTATCTTTAAATTCATATGGTATAGTTCGATTTATCCAGCGCAAATTATTTCCAACTATAGCTTTTCTTCGACGTCTTCTATGTGAAGTTCCATCTAGACATAGATGGATTTGATTTTATCCAGTGTTTCTTACTTATACGAGTCTTAAAATCTTCAATAACGTCCAACATCTGATCTCTTGTAAGAACCATATCACTTTCAAATACCTCGTTTAAAATTTTTTTATTTGCTGCATATTCAGTATGGTCAACTATCCGATACTTTATTGGTTGCTAAAATTTGTTACATTCGTCTTGTTGATTCAAATAGGTAAAAACCAACTGATGGAAAATTCGATCTCCTCTTAGGTGTTAAAGGAACTTTTTCGGACATTTTCAAAAAGCCTTGAAGTAAATCATGAACATTGCCTAAGTCTGTAATAATATCACGTTTCCTAAAAATTTTCCTCCGAGACTCATGTCTTAGCCCAGGGCTGCACCTAACAAAAAGGGAACAGGCTCAAAAAAAAGTATGTTCCCGAATACTGGCACCATAATTCTTTTTTTAAATTATGCAAAAACGTTTTCCAGGAAGGGAACTCCACTTGGGCAACCTAAATTTTTCAGCTAGATAAAATGATATCTTCATAAAACTCAAGTCCTTCCAACACGACCACGCAGGGATGTGAATGAGGAACTTTGAGTTTTTCAAAAAACTTAAAGTTCCCCGTTCGCATCCCTGTATGGTCGTGTTGGAAGGGAACTTTGAGTTTTTGAAGAAGATATCTTTCTATCTAGTTAAAAACTTATGTTGCTCCACTGGAGTTCTCTTCCTGAAAAATGTTTTTGCATAATTTAAAAAAAGAATTATGGTGCCAGTCATTCGGGAACACAGTTGCACAACCCCGGTAGAAGTCGACCGGGGGTAGGTCATGGGTCATAGGGTAGGGAGGGGGGTGGGGAGGAGGTAGGTCATGAGGTGGAAAGGGGTAGGTTATC
>OZJO01000978.1:0-10211 GCA_900406225.1 Acrobeloides nanus | reverse complement strand
CCTACCATTTCCTTGTTGACTAAGAGATACTCCATTATAGCAGTCTTGATCGAAAATTTCATTAAAAAGCTAAAAAAAGGAGCTTTATAGATAAAAAATCCAAAAATCTAAGAAATTCAAAAATATGAATTTTAGGGACAGTCCACTCAGGAAAAATGGGTAAAGTCAATCTTTGATAATCCGACACCCCAAGGGGTGTTGGGTTATAGAATACGATGAGTGGTGTCGGATTTTAAGGGAGGTGTCGGATTATTCAATTCAACAGGGGTGTCGGGTCATAGGTGAATGGGGGTGTATTGAGCGAAAAATGCAAATTTGCAGCCCCCCCCCCCGCCTGAAGGGCCCGAAAGGTAAAGAGAGGTTTGACTGTAACCTATTTTTTAGTACCCCATTTTTCCCGAGTGTACTGTCCCTTTAAAAACCTAGAGAGCCTCAAAATCCTGTTATTAAACGAAGAAATTACCGTCGTCCATTGATCGGACGCTAAATAATTCGAAATTAGAGCTCCAAATACTCTGACAGTCTTATCCTTAGTAGGTCCAGAAAATTCAGCATTCATATACGGACTTATAATCGAGAGAAATAGAAGAGTTCCAAAAATAAGCCTCATTTTTTTAAAGGTCCCACTAATTTAGAGACCTTATGTGTAAAATGAAAGTTTTATTTTCATGAAAATCTCACGTTTCAATCATTAAAACATATTTCAATCATTAAATCCTTTTTACACACCTACTCAATAATGATGAGCTTAACGTTTTTTTAATGGTTTTTCATGATAACTGTATGGAAAAATTCATTAATGAGCGAAATGTACTTTTGTATTCAACTGATTAAAAGATCGAAAGAATATTGTGTGGTGCATTGTCTGGGCATCACTTGCGCACAGACATTTGCGTATCAAACATTTGCGTATATACACCTGCGCAGGGACATTTACGCATGTACATTCGCGCATGCAACATTTGCTCATGGAAATTTGCGAATGGACATTTGCGCATGGACATTTGCGCAGCGTCATTTGCGCATATACACCTGTGCAGCGACATTTGCGCATGTAAAAAAATCGAATTTTTGACCAAAAATGTTACATGCGCAAATGATGTATGCGCAAATGTTGCATGCGCAAATGTACATGCGCAAATGTACATGCGCAAATATCCATGCACAAATGTCGAATGCGTAAATGACGCTGCGCAAATGTTAGATGCACAAATGTGTGTGCGCAAGTGATGCCAAACCTTACCTGGTGGACCTAAAACTGGACTTCCCAGAAATATCGAATGGACTAAAAAAGGTTATTCAAATTTTTCTTGGCCGAATACGTTATCATTACAAATTTGACTGACATTACCCGTTGTGCTTGCAATAGTCGTGTCAGATCATGATGGTCATGTCAAACCCTTATTTCTGGGACTGAAATGCGTTCTAGTACATAAGTTTGGGGTAAAAAATCATGATTTAACCCCTCCCTCCCACGCAGGGGTAAATAATTCAAGTTTTGTACTCAAGTTCTTAAGTTTTTACCAAGTTTTTAAGGAAAAAATGCATATTTTCAAACCCCCTCGGACCCCCACCGCGCGGGAGGCCGAGGTCTCCTTACTTCCCCTTTATGTTTTTTTCATACTTTTTCTCCCCCTCTGCGCAGGGGGTAGAGACCAAAATTACAACCTGATTCCCCACTAAAAGAAATATTCCTTTGTACATTGGTTGTTTGTATATTTATATTCAATAAATTGTATAACCCCTATTTTATGACAATACAACCACTCTCAAGAACACATTTTTTATCCATGTTCATTTTTCTCGACAATGACGCACGTTTGTCCATTTTAAGCATTTCTTATTGGCGTTCCCATTCCATTATCTCTCAATGGAGCTCTAAAATGGGACTCAACGAATTTTGTGGAGAACACCATAACAATATTCTCTCTTCGTTGCCGTATTGGCGACAGATGTTGGGCAATAAGATTAATCACTTTTGCTTCCAGCCATAATAAATTCTCGACTCTTTCGAGAGGGCCAAAAATTTGCGTATAATGCGCACATAAAATCGCGCATTTCTGACCTCTTGACATAACAAAAACAGGCAATTTGTAAAAAAAAGGAGTAGACGGCTATTTGTCGAAATCTAGGCCATGACGTAGACTCCCCCTCCTATAGAAGAAAAGATGAAAAATTATTCCTAATGGTCCTCTTATGTTTTTGCCAAAATGTATGAAAATTTTTCCTCAAAAGTCTAAATGGCTCATCATTATGTTTTTTAAACTAAAATTGGTCAAATTTTATCAAAATTTCACTAAAAATGTCAAAAAAATTTCCATTTTTCATCAAAATTTCAACATCTTTTAGCCTAAGATCGTCATTTATGAGAAATTCAAGATTAAAAAATCATTTTCTGAAAAAACAATCGACTTTTTCCGAATGAGTAGACCTCTAGGCATAATTGAGGGGGTGTACACCCCCTATTCCTGGAAAAATTGGAAATTTTTTCGAAACATTTGTGCACCCCTTTCATCCACCCGTTGAAATTACGCCACTGGCTTAAGCCTAAGAAAAAATATTTATAGAAAAAGTAATAAACAAAACTTAATAAGAAACTATTTGATTGATAAAAATATTGGAATTGGAAATGGAAATAGTAAGCCTATGCATAGGCCTAAGTAAAAGCCTATGCATAAGCCTAGGCCTAAGCCCAAACCTAAGCCCAAGCCTATGCATAGGCCTAAACCCTTTCCCAAACCTAAGCACAAGCCCTAGGTCTAAGCCTAAACCCTAGCATGAACCTAAGCCCAAACCTATGCATAGGCTTAAAGGGGGGGGGAATATCCAGAGCCTATTTGAAAAAAAATTTTTTTTTTTCGGAAACACACCTCCTGGGGGGAAAAAATGCGAAAAACACGAAAATCGCAAAATTAAAATTCCTAGTCACGACCAGACCACNAGACGTAGCTTTGTCACTACACCACCCAGACAAGTTTTGAATGCACATTTTTTCAATGCCAAGTGCTAGTGTAAAAAAGGTCGAAAAAATCTATATTTTCCCTGAATCAGGGTCAGGGAAGCATTTTCAATTTTCGGCGATGCGCGCAATCGATTTTTCGCATTTTTTTACCCCCCAGGAGGTGTGTTTCCGAAATAAAAAAAATTTTTTTTTCAAATAGGCTCTGGATATTCCCCCCCTTTAAATTACGTTTGCAAAAAGTTGGATTTTGGACCTCCCCCCCCCTCCCTATCGTTAGTTTTTTTTCTGGGGGCACCACCAGCGTGTTTTAAAAAAATGTTGTTGAGGATTTCTCTAGAAGTAGAAAGTCAATCCTGATAGTTTTGGTGTCGTTAGAAAGTTGGGTTTCATAGCAATCGAATGGCACCAAAATCATGCCACAACTCTTTATGGTTGAGGAGTTATTACACAACTAGTAAAAAATGTGTCGAAAAAACTGATATTTTTTACTAATTATGAAATAACTTCTCAACCAAAAGCCTATGCCTTAACCTAAGCCTATATCTTAACCCCTATAGGTTTAACCTAAGCCTATACCTTAGTCTATGCCTTAACCTAAGCCTTTTATCATCTTACAAATTACTTATTTCAAAAAAATTTTTTAAGTTATGGCATGATTTTGATGTCATTCGATTGCTATGAAACCCAGCTTTCCAACGACACCAAAACTATCAGGATTGGCTTTGTACTTCCGGAGAAATCCTCAAAAACATTTTTAAAAATGTGCTGGAGGTGCCCTCAAAGGGAACTAGCTCCAAATCTTTTTTTCTTCAAAATCCTTACTATTTCGATGATTCATGCAACTTAATCTCATATCTTCTAGAATATGCCCGAATCGATATAGCTTCATCCGCCCATAACCTTTTTAAAGCTCCAGATATCTCATCATCCAACGGTTCAGATTCTACCTCTGCTCTAATTATTTCTAGGATTAAACGTGCGTCTTTCTAAAATAAGGATTGTTGGAGATCAAGAAGAGTGAGTATCATACGTGGGCAAGGGGTGGGTTGACCCCCCCCCCCCCCTATCGCCGCAAGAGGGTCAAATTTAGAAAATGTGTCGCAGTTGGGTGTGATGGACAAGGGAAAAATCGCACTGCGATAAAATTTTTTTATGTATTAAATGCGATACGTTTTTTTTGGTCGACAAACGTATCGCATTTGGGTCTTCGACCTACCCCCTTGCCCATGTATGGTGAGTATACCTCTCTTTCAATGTTTTTAAAAGTAATATCGAATTCTTTCATAGCTTTTATTAAATTTCCCATACTATTGATTATATTAGTATAGACTACAGTTCTTTGTCGTCGCAATTCTTCTTCGTTAAATCCGTTTGCATGTAAAATTTTCATTTGTTTTAAAATTGTGCTTTTACCGCAATCACCAGCTCCTATAACAAGAAAATAATTATAGACTCGAAATTAGGGCTGCGCGCGGGCTCCCACCCCGCAACCCGCACGCAGCGAGAAATCGGCTATAGGGGGGCAATCCGGAAAAAATCGAAAAAATGGAAATTTTTGTCCTTTTTGGTAAAAAATAGGAAATTTTGGTCATTTTTGGTGAAAAATCGTTATGGGGGACCATTAGGATTTTTAGAAATTTCAAAAATTTCGGGCAAAAACATAGGGGGGGGGGACCAAGGCAATTTTTTCGAGTTTTAAAAAAATTTCAAAATAACCTTAATTCTGACGACCTTTTTTGGCCGTCAAAAATTGAAAAATTCGTCAAAAATAAAAAAATTCATCAAAAATTGGACCCTGAAAATGCTTCCCTGACCCTGATTCAGGGAAAAATTGGGTTTTTTAAGCGAAATTCGTCGTTTTTCGCAATTTCAAAAACCCAATTTTTTCCCTGAATTAGGCCCAAGAAAGCATTTTCAGGATTCGGGAATGCGCACAATCGATTCCCCCACCTCTATAAACATAAATTTACTCTTAGAAAAATAAATTTATGAGCCTCAAAAAGTTACAAAAATCTACTTTTTTTTACCCACCCTGTATCAAAAATTTTACCTAAAAGCAATAGCTTCACAATTTTGTTTTCTTTTATATACCCTTCATTTAATATTCTGTCGATATTTCGACTATTGGCAACCCGCTTCTTATCTTCTTCACTTTGACATAAACCCATAATATCTCAAGAAACAACAATTCGAATAAAAATAGCTAAAAGTGGTTTTGGTTAATCAAAACCAAACTACTTTTTTGAAAGTAACCAAAACCAAACTTCACTGCGTAGATTCGAATAAATACGATTAAATATTTTCGCGCCATATACAGGGTGGCCAAAAAAAACTGGATTTTTTTTTGATTTTCGCTTTAAAACACCTATCCCATTCAGAGAAGGGATAGGTGTTTTAAAGCGAAAATCAAATTTTGGTTTTTTCCCCTTTAATCAAGGTCAAGGAAGCGTTTTCATGGTTCGGGAGTGCGCGCAATCGATTCCCCACCTAGAAAAACCTAAGAATCGACGGTTTTCTCATAAAAATCCGAAGATTTTTCGATTTTCGCTTCAATACACCCACCCACCACCTTCCCTGAATCAGGGTCAAAGAAGCGTTTTCACGCTTCAGGAATGAGCGCAATCGATTTCTTGCATAAAATTAATCCTAGAAAAGTCATTTTTGCAAAAATTCAAAAAAATTTTTTTTCCAAAAATTGCTCGAAAAATTGCAAAAATCCAGTTTTTTTGGCCACCCTGTACATTTTATTAACTTAATTTTATTTAAGGCTCAGCAGGGTTCGACGAAACGGGAGCCAATACGCATGACTGATAATGGGTATAGACTATTTTATAACTATTCATATACAGGGTGTCCCAGTAGGTTGGGACTATCATTGATTTGAGGGTTTCTCGTCATTCGATGCGGTTTTTTGTAGGAGAGAGCTCAGACGATTCTGTTTCAGATCATATAAAAATATTCAAAATTCACGAATTTTTCATTTTGAAGTTTTTCAAGCAACTTTTCTCCGTCTTCCTAATAAGGTAGAGATTTGATGTGAACATCATCTGATAGCTTATTCATGCCCCAACAACGTAGAAAAAACCGTATCAAAAAATCTTTTAACAGTGATGAGAAATAGAATTGTCAAAATTGAGAAAAAATGATAAAGAATTTAAGGTTGTGGGACGAAGTGGCCTCAATGGCGTAGTAGGTTGCGTGTTTGGCTGTTGTCCGAAAGGTCGCGGGTTCGATATCCAGCTTCGTCGCTTGCTTTTTGCCCAAAAATTGGTCACAATTTTGACAATTCTATCACTGTTAAAAGATTTTTTGATACGGTTTTTTCTACGTTGTTGGGGCATCACTAATCTATGAGATTATGTTCAAATCATTCTCTATCTCATTGGGAAGATGGAGAAAAGTTGCTTGAAAAACTTCAAGCTGAAAAATATCAGAAAATGCGAATTTTGAATATTTTTATAGGATCTGAAGAAGAATTGTCTGAGCTCTCTCCTACAAAAAAACTGCATCGAAAATGATCGATTGGATATGAGAAACCCTCAAATCAATGATAGTATAGTCACAACCTACTGGGACACCCTGTATTTAGTACATCTATACATGTTAAAGTAAAAAATGATCTATGCTTTATAATCGTTATATTCGGCGACTAACGATTAATGTGCGTTTATAGAATATTTAATTAACAGCTATTTTATCGAATGTTTTTTTATACACCTATTTTTTGTGCAAAATTTGCATGTTTTAAATATGCAAATTTTATGTTACAAAGTTTGCTAACGTTTTTATATTTGTTAGAAATCGAATTTTTTCAAAAATTTTTCCTATTCTGAAAGTTAGATGTTCCCCTAAAACATGCAAAAAAATTTAGAAAAAAATCATGTAACGTTAAAAAAATAAATTTTTTCAAAAAATAACACAAGATACATGAGCAAAGTTGAATGTTTCAAGCTATCGCGTCAACGGCCGAGTGGTGAGTGCGCTTGCTTTTGGTCCGAAAGGCCGCTGGTTCGATTCCGCTTGTAGCCAAATTATTTTGCCGGATTTTGGCGTCGTTTTGAAAATGCAATTTTGGAAAGTGTCTCGCTAGCCAATTTGCAAGCGTGAAAAACTTGAATACATCTCCAAAAATTTTTTTCGAAAAACTAAGGATAAGCAAAATGTTTTTTTTCGTCTACTTTATATGTCTACAACATTTTTGAAATGCTTTCTCATAAAAAATTTTTTAACTCCGGCCGAATCGAACTCACGCTTGCAAATTGGCTAGCGAGGCACTTGCCATTGAGCCATAGCCGCGAAACTTTTTTGCATGTCTCTGTGAAAAAGTTATAAACGACTTTTCAACTATGGAGTGTATTATTGAACACCCTATATACAATTTAAAATATATAAGAAAGTCTATATACATAGGTGAACAGGGGGTGGATTTTTTCGAGGAATTTGATGGGGTCTTAGGGACAAAAATTTTTTTGCGATGAGGGCCCCGAAAGCATAAAAAATCCTCTTTTTTCTCGAAAAATTTCCCAAAAACGGGTCTTTTTTGTTACTTTTTCTATATAATTTTATGTAACATGTGCTTTTACAAAGATATTCATCTAATATTAGAGAAAATAATTTACTATTTGGCCACAATATAATAATCCTGCCGAGCTATTGCTGTAAACAAGTGGTGGGTCATATATGACTCATCAGCGTCGTAATCCTGACTTTTTTCAATTTTCTATTTTTTGCAATTTGGCTCGGAAAAATCTGAAATCTTTTTTCTGGTTAGAACACCCATGATTTGGCTTTAGTTTTTGCAAAATTAAAAAATTTCGATTTATCCCCACTGAGATAAGACCATTTTAAGAAAAAAACGTGCCCCCTACTTCCCCCCCCAAACTTCCAGAAACCCAAATGAAAAACTTGGGGTAAATTTGTACGGAAAATAAAATTCAGGTAATTTTATCTAGCCAAAAAAATTTGTATGCAAAAATATTTTAATTTGAGAGAGATATGAATTTTTAAAAATTTTTGGGGTCAATTTTGACGCTAAAAAATGACCCAAAAAATTTTTAAAAATTCATATCTCCCTCAAATTAAAATATTTTTGCATAAAAATTTTTTTGGCTCGATAAAATTACCTGAATTTTATTTTCCGTACAAATTTACCCTAAGTTTTTCATTTGGGTTTCTGGAAGTTTGGGGGGGGGAAG
Organism: Acrobeloides nanus; assembly: GCA_900406225.1. Classification (NCBI taxonomy): domain Eukaryota; kingdom Metazoa; phylum Nematoda; class Chromadorea; order Rhabditida; family Cephalobidae; genus Acrobeloides; species Acrobeloides nanus. Next base: position 2,054 of record OZJO01000978.1, on the reverse strand, counting down.
TAGGGGGTACGTTTTTTTCTTAAAATGGCCTTATCTCAGTGGGGATAAATCAAAATTTTTTAATTTTGCAAAAACTAAAGCCAAACTATGGGTGTTCTAACCAGAAAAAAATATTTCAGATTTTTCCGAGCCAAATTGCAAAAAATAGAAAGTTGAAAAAAGTCAGAATTACGTCGCTGTATATGACCCAGTGGGCAAAAATGGGTTAAGAGAAAAAATGCTGAACATTTTGCTATGGCTTTCTTTTATATGTTTAGCTTAAATTAATTTTATTAATAGAAGCTTCAAAAGATCTTTTAAAAATTATAGATAAATTTTTACAAATAAACAGGGTGTTCAATAAATACTTATACATGCAAAAAAAATTCGGAACTTATGCACTTTAGCCTCCCCCAAATTTGTAGTTTGTATTTATGCACTATACTTTTATTGCTTTGGTTTAGGCTAAAGGCTTAGGCCTAAGCCTAGGTCTTTATCCTAAATCTAAGTATAGTGCATAAATACAAACTACAAATTAGGGGGGAACTAAAGTGCACCGATAGGTGCACTTTAGCCCCCTAACTCGGTGCATTTTAAAGAACCTGTGTATATACAGGTTCTTTTTTGATTGCTCCCACATTTCAAAAATTCACCAAAAATCAAGTTTAAATCCAATTCAGTAGCACAATAGCTAAATTGAAAGCTCCAATCACGGGATTTATTTAGAAAAAAAATTATTGAAAAAAATTTTTTTTCAATTTTTTATCCTAAAAATAGAAAAATCACGTTTTTTTAAAAATAAAAATTGCTTCCACATTTTAAAAATTCGCCAACAATCGAATTTATATCCAATTCTGAAGAACAATAGCTCAATCGATAGCACATATGACGGGATTTATCATAAAAATAAAATTATTGGAAAAAAAGTTTTTTCGAATTTTTACCCCAAAAAAGGGGTAAAAATGGTGAAAATCACTGTTTTTTTAATTGCTCCCAAAAAAATTCTAAAATTTTTTTAAAAAATCAAAAAAAAAAAAAATAGAAAAAAAATGAAAAATCGAAANAATAATTTTATTTTTATGATAAATCCCGTCATATGTGCTATCGATTGAGCTATTGTTCTTCAGAATTGGATCTAAATTCGATTTTTGGCGAATGATTAAAATTTGGAGCGATTTTAATTTTAAAAAAACGTGATTTTTCTGTTTTTGGGATAAAAAATTGAAAAAAAAATTTTTTTCAATAATTTTTTTTCAAAATAAATCCGTGATTGGGGCTTTCAATTTAGCTATTGGGCTACTGAATTGGATTTAAACTTGATTTTTGGTAAATTTTTGAAATGTGGGAGCAATTTTCAAAACCTATTTTTTACTATTTTTGGGTTAAAAAATCGAAAATTAAATTTTTTGCAATATTTTTTTATCGTAAAAATCCCGCTATTAGGGCTATCGAATGAGCCATCGCGCGACGGAAACGGATTTAAACTCGATTTTTGGCGCCATTTTGAAATGTGGGAGCAATCAAAAAAACAACCTGTATATCATTTTAATGTACTCATTGAGTAGGTTCAAAAAAAGTATTCCACTAAAATCGAACAAACAAACTGGGAATGTCGAGATCCGGGGGGTTTATGCCAAAAATAGCGTTTTTACTAAAATCAAGGGCCTCCAAAAACACCTTTATTTGACTTCGCAAAAAATTTTTGTGACACTTCCTTCATTTCCCTTGTAAGGCCTATGCCTAATAAAGCGATTTGATTGTTGATTCCGGATCTGATGTCCGATCTAGATTCAGTTCTGAATTGGACGTCCAATCCAGATGACTCTAGATCGGACATCCGATCTGGTTGAATCCGGATCGGATTCAGACAAAATTCTGGATCGGATGCAACATACAGTAGCAGACAAAAGTCTTTGCGCCCCCTTGATTTTAATGTAAAGTCGACATTTTCAAGGTGCTATATCTCGATGAAGATAAATCCGATTAAGATAAAACTTTTGGAATAAATAGATCTTGAAAAGTTATAAAGGGTCTCTGAAGACGACTTTTTTCGAAAACTCAACCCTTAAGAGATA
>OZJO01000977.1:0-41405 GCA_900406225.1 Acrobeloides nanus | reverse complement strand
GGGGTCAAAAAATTGAAAAAATGATTTTGTTGGGGTTAAAACTTATAACCCATAATTTTGACGCAATTTTTTCCATTTTTTGACCCCCGGAAAATTTTTTCAGAATTTTTCGATGCGTGCAATCGATTCCTCGTATAAAATTACCCCTAAAAATGATTTTGTTGAGGTTAAAACTTATAAACCCTAATTTTGACGCAATTTTTTCCATTTTTTGACCCCTGGAAAATTTTTTCAGAATTTTTCGATGCGCGCAATCGATTTTTCGCATAAAATTACCCCTAAAGAGTCACTTTTTAAAAAAATTCAAAAAAATTTTCTACCCGGCCGTAAGTTGGACCCCCCTTTAAAAATGGTAAATTTTGAATCGTCTCCTGAAAAATATTTTTCGATAAAATCTTGAAATTTTTGAAAAAAATTACAAAATCAAATTTTGTAATTTTTCATCAAAAATTTAATTTTTGAAAAAAATTTCAAAAATCTTACCATAATTCTTGTATGCCTGATTTTGCAACATTGCAAACACTGTATTATAAAAGTGGATGACCATAATAAAATACTTATAGAGATGGAAATATACTGGCCGAGAAGTTTCATCTCGGAAAAAGTTAAAGGCAAATCTGAGCTTCTGTCATAATACCACTTGTTCATGGTGATTAACAGGGACTGTTTTCCTTGGCGACTGTGATATTGGCCAACACCGGTGAGGATTAGGGCGTTCACGAGGGAGAGGAGGATCTAAATGGGGGTGTTTTTAGAGTTAGAAGGTTCCTCTAGGTACTCTCAGGTCTTCCTCCCATAGACTAGATATCCCTAGTTCTCCTTCCCCACCACCCAGCACGTTGTATCAAAATTCCGAAAAGGTGTAAGTCAAAATAATAATAAAAATGTCGGCAATTGACTCAGCTCGCCGAGCGCGTCAAAACTAGTACCATATTGGGCCAGTCCTTGCCTCAGACAGCTGCTCCACGCATGGACAAATAATAGCGCCATTGTGTTCCCCGCATAAAAATGTGGAGATGCAAAAATTTTCATGACTTTTGACAACAAAATTTAAAAAATGATTTTTTGGCGCGAGATCGAACCCGACCCTTGTGGATTAATGCAGAGCACTTTAGCTACTCGGCCATGGGTAAGCCCCAAAACCCATGATATGATACTCGTTTTGAAGCGCTTGACGAGCTGAGTTGATTGGCGACATTTTTGACCCTTGCCGAATGTTGGTACACCGTGCCAGTTCTCCCCTTATAGTTTAGGTACCCCCAGCCCACAAAAGTTAGGTACCAAAGTCCCCTTTGGTACTAGGGGATGGGGGTACATATCGTCTACTCCACCCTAACCATACTCTATCATCACTCACCAAATTAGCCATCCGTATAGTATATATTATTCTCGTCCCACTAACTTCCTCTTGTCTCCTACTACTAACTTCCGACTCCAACGCTTGGGCCACCAAGACCAGCCTATTTAGGGTACTAGTAGATTGTTTTCGAATAGGTGGTAATATAGATTTTTCATTCTTCTCAAACCCAGGTATCTCATCGGCACAATAGTCGGTGTCTGGGTCATCACCATCATCGGTGGTCATAGTGATTTTGGGGAGATTGCCATTTTGTTTGAGCAGGGTGTGACTGCGGCCAGTTTTCTTTTCTTCTTTTATTGATGGCATGAGTGAGGCGCTGAAAATTTTCTTCATGAAAAAAAGTTTATAAATTGTTAACAATTCGATATAACAATATTTATACACGATTTTTTGAAAATTTATTGGGGTATTAAGATACAGTATCTGTAAGGATCACCGGGTCGGAGGGTCATGGGTAAGAGAATTTTTTGGTCTCGAATAAAATCGATCGGATATTGGTCCCTGACCACGAAATCGAGAGAAAAAAATTCTGAAACATCATCCCTGTGGAGCTGTGTACCCTGGGGGTGGGGGACACTTATGTAAATTTCCTGCATCGGCCAACAATTTGCGGTGAGAGGGGTCTAGAAAATTTGTGGTAGTAATGGGGTCATTCACAAATTACGTTTGCCAAAAACCTCAATTTTTGGACCCCTTCCTTGTTTGCAACCGTTAGACTTGGCCGACCCCCTTGTTAGATTTCGTTAGAAAATCCCGGACCCCCTCTCCCTTTCGGGAAACGTAATTTCTGAATGACTCCAAGGGTCTGGAGTCCTATTCATTTATTGTTTGTGGTAGGATTTTACACAACGGTGGCATAGGAGAAGCCTTAGTAGAGTGATGAGAGAAGGGAGAATATATGAGCAATCTGAGCCAATTTGTGAGAAGGGGTATAGAGGAAAAATAGGTAGATTTGGTGAGAGAGGGAAGGGGGTCCGAGGTTTTCTCACAAAATCTAAGGGGTCGGCCAAATCTAACGGTTGCAAACAAGGGGGAGAGAGGAAATAAATATATGGACTTCTGTCAACTTATAACCTAATTTTTTCGTTTCGCCACTTAATAAGCTTGAAACGTAAGTGCACAAAAACAATAAAAATCGTCATAAATGTCCTAAGACTTTATTAACTTCTGACCTACCCCATAACAAATTTGATTACTTGTCAAGGCAACAACTATAACAACACCCTATACTACTGTCTTTTGTTGTATGGTGCTTTAACAATGAGCCATCCCGAAGTGTGATATCGATATCGAAGCTATAGGGAAAATCAAAAGTTGCTCAAAATTTCTCCACTTTTGTGAGTCAATCATGTATGGGGAACAATTTGCGCTAGGTTTCGATGTCACACATCGGGATGGTTCCTTGTAAGATTTAAAAAATTAAACGTGATAATATCCGCGATGGCAAAATTGAAGAAAAACAGCAGAAGAGTAAAATTAGAGGTATGTGTGTGCGAGCCAGCAGACGTCAATGCTTAAAGACAGGAAATCCTGCCTGGAATGAAAACATACAATACTTTCCACTCCTCTTTTTTTATATTATTGAAAAAGGAGTGCTTTAAGATACGATTAATTTTTGAGGATTATCCTACATGTAGGCTTAACGGGGATATACGGGCTAGGCTAGAGAGGAAGATAGAGAGAAAAGCGGATAGGTGTCTAAAAAAAGTTAGTCGGATACAAACGCTATAAATGTAGCGCGCCAAGATAAAAGACTAAATAAAAGTTGCATAAAATATTGTTTGGTCCAAAAAGTGGATTTTTAAGATTTTTTCAAAAATACAAAAAATCCACGATTTGCCACAAAAAACGTTTACAACCTATACTTTTTATTTATTTACTATAAGAAATTGTAAAAATACCTACAAATGAAGCTAATTTTCATTCAAAAATTTCTTTACTAGAGCAAAAATTCCTGCGCGCAAAAAATTGGGCATAATCCCTCTTTGAAGTGTCGGATGAGCAATTAGCAATCTCAAATAATCCAAAAAAATGAGGCGACCACTCTGACGTCGGCCTCAGTGCACATGAGCAAAGAGGGAGAAAGGATGTATTATAAAATAAATATATACCGAATGTACATGTATATCCCTCCATATAAATAAGTAATAAAATATTCACTTGGCAAGAAAAAATAACTAAATAAATGAAGGGTTTTGAGTATAGGTTAGATTAGAAGTTCCTTCCTCAAATTAGTAAGTTTTTTGTTTGCCAAAATGATTAGGTAAGAAGAAAGGATGAACGAGGTAGTGTGCAAAAATGACAAAAAATAATCGATGAACTTTTGAAAAAACGGGAAAAATTGAAAAAAAGTGATAAAAAATTAAATTGTTTTTGTTTGAAATAGCTTGAACTTATTTAAAAATATGAATGTATAATTTTTCAAGAAGATATTAGAATAGAAAGAGCTTAGGTTCAGGCTTAGGTTTAGGCTTATGCTTAGGCTTATATTTAGGTTTAGGCTTATGCTTAGGTTTAGGCTTCTGTTTAGGCTTATGCTCCTTATCAATTTTTAAGACAGATTTTGAATTTGAATGGGCTCTAGGCTTGATTAAATTTTTTTTAATGTACCTTTTTCATCTTCTCTCCCACTCATTGTTTTTATTATCTAACCTTACAAAAACTCATCTGTGGAAGAGGGAGAGATGTGAGGTAGATAAAGAAGGTCTCTAAGATTAGATGGGTAAGGAAAGATGTCGAAGTGGAGGCTATTGTCTATGGCCTCATCTCGCTCCACCTCATACTAGGCCTATAACTTTCCATTTGGCTTAACTCTTCTCCGTCTAGATAACTTTAACTACTCATTTTTAAAAACTACAAAAAATGGCGTAAAAATACGCTTCAAAAATAAAACTTCATTGAACCGTAAATTTTAAAAAATGATTTTTCAAAATTAGTATAATGAGATAACAATTTTATATAAGTAGCATAAAAATAAATAACATAAAATTTTAGGAGTAAGTAACATGAAAATTTTTGGCATGATTTTCAAAGTTTCCAAGACAACTTGTAGACAAACGTGGGCTTGAACAAAGAGGACAACGAGAAGAAGATAAGAAGTTTCATGATTGACATAAAAAACTAAATAAAGAAAATTAGAAAAAAAATTAAAAGGCAAAGTGATATTTTGCTTTTTTGTTATACATAGTTCAAACCTCATTGGGTACACGTGTTTTAGGGGGTGAATGGGGTAGACACTTCGTGAAGAGGGATCATGGATTACCCCCTGCTTCCAAAAAGGGAGTGCTAGAACCCCTGACAAAAAAGGAGTACTTTAAGATCCCCACGAAAACCTGGATACTACCGCTGAAGGTTTTCTCTCCCCTCCCCTCTTCACATCTTATGGAGTTGGAAAGAAGAAAAGAGCTAATTGACACTCATTTTTATCTATACCCCTCACTTGAACATGGGAGAGGGTAATTAAAAAATACATTCATGCTAAAAAATATTTTCATAAAATTCAAAACAATCCTACACCAAACTAAAATCAAAACAATCTCTAGTAAGAAAAGAAGCAATCTTCAAACTACCTCAACTCGCCAAGTGCATATGTGACCACTAATAAGACTAATTATAGACCTGAGAGTTAAATAACAACCTATATCGATTCAATAATCCCTAAGACTCGGGATCTAAAATCCATTCGCTAGATAAGAAGTAGTAGATGACCTTGTCTAATAGCTTAAAACAAATCAAGACAAGACGAAGAATTTTAGTATCTAATGAGGCCAAGAGTACATGTAGTATTTGAATCGAGACGATTCTCGCATAGTTATAGTTGCCGCTGCTGCTGCGAAAGAGACGATGCTCGAAGATTAGCCTTCGGTGTTTAATTCGATGCTAATTTGATGTTTGTCGTCGGTTAATTGAATTTGAAACTCATAAAAAATCTACGAAAGGATAGGTTTCAAGTAGGAAATGTTTTGTTCATAGGACATTCTTAATTATCCTGCATATTAATTAAGATATAAAAAAGCTTGGAAGATTTGAGATTTTTTGTCAGTATAGCAGAACATTGCCCCCGGTATCAATGTATTCAAAAAGTTCGTAAACTTTCATCATGAATTTTGAAAAAAATTTTCTAAATTTTTTTCTAAAAATGACCTATATAGGGGTAATTTTTATCCGGGTATCGATTGTGTGCATTCCCAAAGCGTAAAAACGCTTCCTTCACTCTGATTCAGGGTGGGTGTATTGAAGCAAAAATTGAAAATTTTTCGACCGAAATCCTCTTGGGGATAATTGTATTCGGGGTATCGATTGCGCACATTTTTGAGACATAAAAAATTTTTCCTGATCTTGATTTGAAGGATTTTTTGATTTTGACCGATAGAAGGTATCCCTACGAGGGGTATATTCATGTAAAAATTTTCTTGCTGAAAATCGCTCAAATCAAGGAAAAATTTTTCATGTCTCAAAAATGTATGCAATCGATTCCTCGCCTAGAAAAACCCCTATATAAATGGTTTTCCGGCGAAAATCAGATCTTTAGTTCATTTACACCCACCCAATACCCTGAATCAGGATCAAGGAAGCATTTTCACTCTTCGAGAACCGCACAATCGATTCCATGGATCAGGGCAGCTGATTTTTCCCAGCCCATGACACTTCTGAACCTCGCATAAAATTACCCCTATATTACTCAGCCCATTTTTAGGGCTGAAAAATCAGTTGCCCTGATCCATGGACGGATGTCCAGCCCATGACACTTCTGATCCCAATTCAAGCTAACAAATCACAAAACGTGCACTTTTTTTAACCTTTTCACAATAAAACTTTTCGACCTTTTTTTGGTCGACATCATATAGCTCCGAAGTAGCTTGTCCTCCCCCTCCTTGTTCATGTATATTGGTCGCACAAGAAAAAAATCGGCACTACTTCAGATTAGCTGCTCCAGTGACAAGGTACTGGAACCGGAAAAATTTTTTAAATTTTTTTCCAAAAAGACCCTATAGGAGTAATTTTATGCGGTGAATCGATTGCGCGCATTCCCGAAGCTTGAAAATGCTTTCTTCACCATAAACTAGGGAAATTTATGGAGAAATCCTCTTAACTTGTTTTCAAGCGTTTAAGGGGATTTCTCCATAAATTTCCCTAGTTCATGGTGAAGGAAGCATTTTCAAGCTTCGGGGATGCGCGCAATCGATTCCCCGCATAAATACCCCTATAAAGTCTTTTTGGAAAAAAATTACAAAACTTTTTTCGGTTCCAGTACCCTGTCACTTGGGGCAGTTAATCCAAAGTAGTACCAAAAAATCTTCACTTTTCCAGAAACGGGAGTCGCTCCTCAAGCCCTCGCCTTCCTCCTTGGCTGTGATTTTGTAATTTTTAAGGAAGAAAAAAAGAAAATTAAATATTCCAATTTTGATTCAAACAATATGTGACATTTTACAGGGTGAGTCAAAAAAGTGGAATTTTGTGAATTTTACATGAATTTGGGACTCGAAATTTTTTTCTATAAATAACCCCTCTAGGGAAAATTTTATGCGAGGAATCGATTGCACGCATTTTTGAAGCGCGAAAATGCTTCCCAGATCCTGATTCAGGGAAAAAATTGGGTTTTTTACTCAATGCGGGGAATCGATCGCACGCATTGCCGATCATCGGCGACGCTAGGATTTTTGACTTTTAAGCAAAGAAACTTATGTCAAATCTATTTTTGCCTGATAGATAGACCCCCTGTTTATATTAGGTTGTAGCATGAGTTGTTGCAGCCCAAAAAATATATAGAAAATCGGCATTTTTCACTTGTTTTCGATGAAACTTTTTTACAGTAGTGGGTAAGAGTGTATGCTGAATACGATCCAATCGGTCTTTTTGAGCGAACTCATGTTTTCGTGTCAATATACAGACTTTTTCGATAAATTGAGGTCTCAAAGATGTACCTAGGTTTAAAATGTTGATATTTCGCTATAAAACTCGGTTTTTTTTACGAAATTTTCGATGTTCCTAGGGTTCTACTAGGCGCTGAACACGAATCCGCTGTTATTTTTTTTCTTAGACCTCGGGGTTATGGTCAAAAATGGATTACAAAGAACAGACCTTTTGTGGGATTTTGCTTACAAAGAACAGACCTGAATTTTTGACGTTTTTACCCATCTCCCTCCCCCAGTAGAGGTACCCCTTGAAGTTAAAACTTGATAATTCCATCGGATTCGAGTTCCCCATAGCCGAAAACCCCCAAGCATCAAAAATGATCGAAAAACAAAAGTTGGCACAGACTTATTGCCGCTTGAAAAATACGTGCGGGCGATGCCATTTTTGATGAAAAGTCAATCCTATGGAGGAAACAATTTTTTAAATTTTTTCTCCATGGAATTGACTCGTTTTAATCGTCTCAATGAGCTGAATCGAATGGCATTAATTTTGTCCAACATTCATTAAAATTTCGCCCAATACCCTGTTTTATTTTGGACCGCCGTGCCACTTTTTTTTACTCACCCTGTATATTAGAGCCCAATTTTAGTTATCTCTTTATGCATTTTTCTTTCAAGTTTGACGTCAATTTTGACATTTGATCAGCGTCGCCAAATTTTAATTTCCATTGATCTTTTTTAGGAACTTGTTTTTTTATTTTTTTTTAAATTTTCCTCCCACCAAAAAACCCTGCTGTGAAACTTTGAGGTCATAAACGGCCAATATATTTTTCTTTGTCGGCAGATATATGACTTGCAATGGCGCCTTTTCTTCCGTCCTGATTCAGGGTAGGTTGGATTTTGCGAATGATCGCAAACAATGACAAACGTCAAGAGATTTTATTGTGCGTCTATCCGATTTTTATGTGAGATAGAATGAGAGAAGAAAAATGCTAGGGTGGTAATAGCGAGGGAAAGAGGCAAGGGTAGACTGGTAGAGGGATGAAAGAGCATAAAATGAGAAATCATGGAGGCGTTCGTTTTCTGTCGGCCCCTCGGGTTGGGTGATCTTTTTTTGCTAGGCCAGAGGAAAGAGGCACGCTAGCCGGAGTTTATGTTGGAAAAGAGAGAGAGTTTGGTTGTTCGCGCGCCTCGCACTGAATGACACACACATACGCCACCCGAACGAAACGCAAGCAAGCGTCCGATTCGTTCATTCTCTCTCTCTTTCACAATATCGATTGATTTCGTAGTTGTTGGGGAGGTGAATAGTACCCCCCAACATTTATTTCGTTTCTCAAAGAAATGGCCTCTTTTGGGTGACAACGAGGAAGATGCAACGTTCTTTCTTTTACTAAAAGAATGAATGTTTATCCCCCTCTCCATTTCGATTAATTGCTATAGAACTACGTTTGTTTTAAATAATTTTTTCATATGTGTGACTTGTGATGCTTCTTCCGGCCATATTTTCCTTATTCACCTTAAGTAGGATCTTGTGACTTTGCATAAGACTTTTCAATGCTTTTTGTACTTGTTATTTTCACGCTCTCTATATCAGTTTTATGTTATTTTTCACGCCATTTCATCATAAGAAAGGTTTTAATACGTAAAAGTTAGCACTTTGAGGAAATAGGTATGACTTCTTTGGCAAGAATCACTTGGAACAATTCTGTTGCTTTTCTTGGTTTTTTTATACTATTTTATGTAGTCTGTTTCCTGATAGAATTTTAAAAAGTTAAGCGTCGATAGCGCAGGAGCAAATGACGCAAAATTCATCTTGAACGTGAAGGGTTCGAACCTCATCGTGTCAGATTTTACTTTTAGCAAAACAAAAAAGTTATCAAAGTAATTCCACCTCCCTCCACAAAATTACAAGGTTGTGACGCACGCCTATCAGCAGCGTCGTAATTATGGGGGGAGAAACCCGGAGAACCCCCCTCCAAATATGGCAAAAATATAATTTTCTGGAAAATTTCCCAAACCCCCCTCTCAACCTGAATTTTCCAAGTTGCATTTTTGTTGGTATTCGGAAAGTTCATGAAAAATGGAGCATTTTTTGTTTTTACGGCATGTCCTGAATCGCAACGGTTTCGAGATAATCACGTGTGAAATTGGCGATTTTTGAAATTTGTTTACTACAACGAAAACATGTATGCGCATGTTTCTACAGAAAATTTTAACTTGCATCAATTAAAAGTTGTTTATTGAAGCGATTATTCAAAATAATCGCTTCAATAAACAACTTTTAATTGATGCAAGTTAAAATTTTCTGTAGAAACATGCGCATACATGTTTTCGTTGTAATAAACAAATTTCAAAAATCGCCAATTTCACACGTGATTATCTCGATTCTTCCCCATTCTTCTCCAACGTTAAAGAGATTTAATCAATTTTTGAAAAGAAGATGTAAACATCAACGCACGTGTCCCCTAGCTGTCCTCAGCTGATTGTGAGTTTTGGGCTCAGAAAACATTCCACACGTGTTTACGGAACATACTTATTTTTGGAGTAGGTGGTTATCGATTGTTTTTGGCAATCACCTAACTCATATAATCTGGTATGGGGTGTAAGTGTTAGGTAATCCCTGGACCTAGAGATCCTCCAGCTAAAGGGAACCCCGGCACTTATGTACACCACCCCCAGCAGCGCAAAGAAGGCCCTCCAACCTGAAAAAGTTCTTAAGAAAAATGCACTTTTTAAGGAATTTTTTTGGCTAATATCGATGATTCAGCATTTTTTTTAAATGAAAGCTTTCGCGTGTATGTGTGCTTTTATTTAGTATATCGATTTTTTGAAGCACGAGTCCTCGTGATTGTAACATGAATATTTTTCCATTTTTAGGTCCACCAGACCTTTTTCTGTGCTCTATATTTTCCAAAAATCAAATTGACTAAGCCAAAGAGTACAGCTGCCGCAGGAATCGATTGTCGTCCAACGTATTGATTCCTGCCATCCTATCACTGCCATTCAACCAGCCTATTCATTTGGCTTTCGTCCAATTTTATTGTCGCCTACGGCATTGCTCAAAGCTCATTATCTTATTGTTTTCTTTTGGTGGAAGAAAAAAAATCTCCATAAAGTTACCTCCATTGTTTGTCTTTCAACTACTTAAAGGTATGCTGATGAAAGGAAGTGTGCAAAAATATAAATTTTTTAGAATCACTTCATTTTCGGATAACCTGGTAGTTCTTTGAAGTTACTGCCCATTTTCTATTCAAGATTGATTTACTACTAAGTTCGTCGTATAATTTTTTGGAACAATCTGCCAAAATTGATCCGCAGAACCCTCAACATCCACAATATAACCCGCAACAACAACAGCAACAACCACAAATGACGGCCGCTGGTATTGATCAACAAGCTGTGATGAATATTTTAGGTAATTTTTCCAAAACTAATTGGATTGGCTTTGTATTTCCGGGGAAATCCTCAAAAACATAAACAAGTTTCGAAACAAACGACCAATTTTTATCTCGAAACCGTTAGCGATTCAGAATTTACTGTAAAAACAAAAAAAATGTTGCACTTGTATGATCTTTCCAAAGATTAACAAAAAAAGACAACTTTTTTCCGCTCGGGCTGGTCCTTTGAAAGGAAATGAGTATCCTCAAGGTAGAAAAAGACTAATCTTGCAAATTTTCAAAAATGTGGCGGTCNACAAAAAAATGTTGCACTTGTATGATCTTTCCAAAGATTAACAAAAAAAGACAACTTTTTTCCACTCGGACTGGTCCTTTGAAAGGAAATGAGTATCCTCAAGGTAGAAAAAGACTAATCTTGCAAATTTTCAAAAATGTGGCGGTCTGAAAAAATCCCTCGCTTTTTTACCATCGAACAAATTATTTTTACAAAAAAATTTAGAAGCCCTCACGCTAGAAGGCACTGGAGGAATGCCGCCTCAATTTATGCCACCTTTAGGCGGGCTTGGGCCTCCAATGGGTCATGCTCCAAGCTCACAATTTACGTTGGCACCTGGACCACCACCATTTTCTCAACCGCCTATGCAGGGCATGACGGTAAGTAAAAACGAAAAATATAAGAAATCAAAATTTGTGCAAATTTTCAAAATTCGCATATTTTAATTGAGAATTACATTATTCAAGAACTTTTTTTAAACTAAAGATGGGCAGAGATTTTCCAGTTTTTAATATTTGAAACGGATTGTTCCAGATTCTGTTGCAAAATCTGCATAAATCCATTACAAAATGGATTTTTCCGGCAAAATCCCATCTGTACTTTTTGCCTCTCGTTTAATCTCTCTTAATTCTCCTGTTTCAAACAAAATTTTCGAAATTTTATAGTACTAAAAACAGCTAAAGAATCAAAGTTCTGAGTGCAACTATAAATTAATTTTGTAATTGTTCTGTGGCGTGATTATGGTTTCAGTCTAAAAATATGATGAGAAATATAAGAAATCATTTTTGAACTTCAAAGCAACTAAAGAGAATTGGTTCATTCCTCCTCTTTATGGACCTCCACTAATTACGTATCGAAATTTTGGTGCGCACTAATTGATTTCTGTAACAAACCGCTTCGCGGCGCTGCGTTTACCGCGGGTGTAAAGACAAGTTTTTTTACCCACTGGTCACTCAAAACGGTTTTTCTAAAAACCCTTAAAGTCTTTTCATCTAATTTAAAAAGCAATGGTTAGAGGGATAGTAGGCGCACAATCGATTAGATTTTGGAAGATATACTTCCGTAAATAAATTTTCTAGACGACTTTGAAATTGCGGGGGGGGGGGGGTACTCCTGCTTTTTCGTACCCATGGCTTCCAAAGGGTTGTCTCTGCGAAAACTCGGTCAGAATCAGCCTGGAACGACTCAAATAGCTTGGAATCGTGTTTCCCATATAGAAAAACCCCTGCAATTAAAAACTTTTTTAATTTCAAAAAAGTTTGTACATGGACACGAAAATTCTAAAAACTTGTTAAAACATGTTGAATAATTGCGATGCAATTCGCTGTTTGTGTCCAACTCTTTCTTGTAAAATAAATGAAAACTGTTTGTTGTCTTCAATGTTTTTCATTCTTTCTACATTTTATTCTAAAAATAAGTTTCTTAAAAGGGGGTCCAGATAATAGATCAATTTCCGACAAAAAATTTTTTCTCGATAGACCTATATTAGAGGTAATTTGATACGAGGAATCGATTGCTTCCTTCACCTTGTTTTCGTGAAAATATCAATTTGGGGGGTTTCAAATTTCTGACAATCTGGCGAACAAAAATTGTTGAAAAATCGACATTCACTGAAACAAGATGAAGGAGGCGTTTTCGCAAATCGATTCCTCGCATCAAATTACCCCTATATATAGGTCATATCGAGAAAAAAATTTTTGTCGGAGATTGACCTATATGGATCCCCTTTTAACAGTTTTTGATCAATTTCTGAATTTTTCGTTGAAATTAATTTCCAAAAATCGTTGTTTGTGTCCATTGAGGGTTCGTTGCACGAAGTTTCCACGCATTCCAATTGAACCAAAAAGATTGTTCTCTTTCAAGAATTGTTGTGATTTATTCTCGAGGAAAACATTTGTGATAAAAATGAAATTTTAATAATTTTACCAAATTTGGACTTTCTAAAAGCCCTTGCTGTAATTTTTTGAACAAAAATTTTTGGGACATTAAATTGCCCAAAATTTAATTTTTAGCATTAAATTTGTATTTACAATTTTATATGAACTGTTGACACTAAAATTAGATTTTTCTCGTTCTTGGAAAATTTTGGATGTTTATCCCCCCCCCCTAATTTTAACCTTTTTTGGAAAAGTGCCCCCTCCTGTAGTTGGTTTGGCTACGCCATTGAGGGACCCCTATGTTTTTTTGTTTTTGAAAAAATGACCATTTTTCACTAAAAAATGATATTTTTTCACCAAAAATAGCTATTTTTGCTCCAAGAATGCACATATTTTTGCCCAAAAAATTTCACCCAAAAATGCCTCTCCCCGTAGCTGGGGGTCTGACTGTTCTAAACCCAGTTTGTTTTATCATTCTTTGTTGCCTAAAAAAGTTTTTCCACTTTTAAGGTTGTCTAATGCAAAAATTTTAAACTTTGTTAAAAATGATTCAATATTGGTTATTTGGAGTGCGTGGAAGACCGATTCTTGGCCATGGACCACCACGTTTGTTGGGTTGTCCAGGTTTTGAGGTGGTTATTTGGGGGGAGGGGGTTTTAAAAATCTATAATAAGATGAAAATGGAGGAAAAAATGAAAACTTTACTTTTTTGAATTTTCAATTTTTTAAGCTATTTTAAAATTGTTAACTTTGCGAAAACGTGGTTCACTTTTTACATTGAAACTATTATGGAGGAACTATTGTGGTTAATTTTACTAAAGTTTTTATTGTTGAGGGTCAGTTTTGGGCTGTGACAACTGGGATCAAATTTTTGGTATTAAACTAAAAATATATTCAATTTTTAAGATCTAAATTTAATTTTTCATCGCTTCAAAAAAGGAGTTTATAACGAACCAGAAAAATCGTGAAATTTTACGTGTAAAACAATCATTTTTTTCAAAGATTCTAATTTTTGTCAATTTTCAGTTTCCGGATATCTTTATGCCAGGAGTGCAGCCTCCACTCGGAGTGCCACCGACTCAACTAACAACTGGTCAGCCATACATATCAAGCTCAGGTAGTGGCGGTGGTTCGCAAGGAGGTAGCGGCTACGAACAGTCAGGAAGATCTCAGATGTCTTTGGCACCTGGTGCACCAATTGGCGGCGGCGATGGCGGTGGAATGATGCCAATGCAGCAACCTCCACCAGGCGGTCCACCCGGCCCACCACCAGGCGGAAGCGGCGGTCCTCCGCCAACCGGACCACCTGGACCTCCAGCAATTCAGTTTCAGTGCCCGAAGCGACCAAATCATGGTGTTGAAGGAAGAGCTATTGTGCTTCGTGCTAATCATTTCAAGGTGGGATTTTTTGTGCTAATTTTTAAGACCCATTTTTTCAGGTCTCAATCCCAGGTGGAACCATTCAATACTATCAAGTTGATATCCAGCCAGATAAGTGCCCAAGAAAAGTGAATCGGTAAGCTCACGCATTTGTTGACCACTTAATTTTTCACTTTTAGCGAGATTGTTAACACGATGGTGGAGTCGTTCAACAAAATCTTCACGAATATTCGCCCCGTCTATGATGGAAAGCGCAGTATGTACACTCGTGAGCCGATTCCAGGAATTGGACGTGACAAAGTTGATGTGGAGGTTGTAATGCCTGGCGACTCGTCCATGGACCGAAAATTCAAAGTCTCAATTAAATGGGTATCCGCAGTCAGTTTGTCGAAGCTCGAAGATGCTATGTTAGGCCGAATCCGTCAAGTCCCACCGGAAGCCGTTCAAGCTATGGATGTGATTTTGAGACACTTGCCGAGTATGCGCTACACGCCAGTGGGACGATCGTTCTTCCAGCCACCTGCGTCATCGATGGGACAGCACGGTGCTCCTGTACATACTGGTGGAGCGCCTTATCATACGGGTGATAGCAAATTGGGCGGTGGACGTGAAGTCTGGTTTGGCTTTCATCAAAGTGTTCGTCCTAGTCAGTGGAAAATGATGTTGAATATTGATGGTGTGTGATTTTTTGAAAATTTATAATTTTATTCTTTTGGTAAATGAGCAGGCTAAAATTGAGAAGTTCAAAAAAATAAAGTCCAAAAACGGATAATCAAAAATCGGAAATTTGATATCCAAAATTGATTTTTAAGAAGGTTGCCAAGTCTGCTGATTTTTCAGAAAAGTGCTAATTTTGAGGTACCAAATCAGACAAAATCGGATTTTTCAGTGTCAAATCTGATTTTTGAGATGCGAAATTTTGTAAAATTTATAAGAAATGTATGAAAATTAGCCTTCTGATTTTTGCTCTTTCTAAAATCTGATTGTTGAAGTCAGATTTTCTGATTTTGAACAAATGTTCTTGGCATCCCTGTTTTTAAACCTATTTTTGCTCAATGAAGAACAAAAGATGACGAGTCCTACCGCGCAAAAACCGTGAGGATAAACGAGGCATTTGTCTGAGAGCAAAATTTATGTCAAAAAATTTTAAAATTCAATTTATATTTTTTTAACGAAGCTAATTGTTCCATTTTCAGTTTCCGCGACTGCATTCTATCGAAAAATGCCAGTTATCGATTTTATTGCCGAAGTTTTGGAATTACCAGTACAAGCTTTAAGTGATCGCCGAACGCTGTCGGATGCGCAGCGTGTGAAATTTACTAAGGAAATTCGTGGATTGAAGATCGAGATTACTCACTGTGGACAAATGCGTCGAAAATATCGTGTTTGCAATGTGACCCGTCGTCCTGCACAGACTCAAACGTGAGTATTATAATTGAAAGAGTACTGGGAATAAAATTTTTACATCAAAAAGCGAATTTTTACTAATGTTTGAGCCTAAAATTCTTCTCCACCCCAAAATTCTATCTAGTACTACATAGTAAATCTTCAATTTTTTAGGTTCCCGCTCCAATTGGATAGTGGCCAAACGATCGAATGCACGGTGGCGAAATATTTTTATGACAAATATCGAATTCAGCTCAAGTATCCTCACTTACCATGTCTCCAAGTCGGCCAAGAACAGAAGCACACTTATTTACCACCAGAAGTTTGTGAAATTGTTTCTGGCCAACGATGCATCAAGAAATTGACGGATACTCAAACTTCGACTATGATTAAGGTAATCTTTATGGAAAATTAGATGGCTAAAAATAAAATTGGCATAATTTTGTTTTAAAACTTATTTTTTAGTGTTATGGGGGGTTATTTCATGCAGTCTAGTGCACAACATATTTTATAATGTTTATAACTATATTTTTCAGGCCACAGCTCGCTCGGCTCCAGAACGAGAACGCGAAATCGCCACCTTGGTACGACGTGCAGAATTTACGAACGATCCATTCGCACACGAATTTGGCATCTCGATCACGCCGATGATGACTGAAGTGAAAGGACGGGTTTTGAATGCCCCAAAGTTGTTGTATGGAGGAAGAACCAAGGCCACCGCGTTGCCGAATCAAGGAGTTTGGGATATGCGAGGAAAGCAGTTCCACACCGGAATTGAAGTCAAAATTTGGGCTATTGCTTGTTTTGCACAACAGCAACATGTCAAGGAGAATGATTTGAGGTAGGAGTTATCACCGTAAATAATATGTCTAAATAAATTCTTGGTTTATGTTTGTTAATTTATCTTGTTTATATTTATTATGTATCTTATTTACTTCACTTCTATGTGTCTTTCTATACTATATAGATTCACAGAAAATTTATCTATGGTATAAGTTGGTCATTTAAACTAAAATTTAGTCTAGAAAATTTTTAAAGTTTAAAATACGGTCCATTAAAAGCTCAGGTTAGAGTTGGGAAAACCGTTGAGAAGTTATTAAGAAATTTCTGGGGGAAAACATTTTTCTTAAGAAATTTTATTGCTTTATGGGGAAGTTTTCCCAGAGGCTTGTTTCTTATCTATGTAAACATTGTTTAAAAAATGTAAAAATTTAAAATAGATGAGAAATAGGCCCCAGGTTCCTCCCCATAATTACGGGCTGTGTATATATGTTATTTTTATGTTAACCTCTTGTTTCTATGCTCCTTGTCTTTTTGTATCATTTATGTAGACAATTATTACACTCGCTCTTTTATTTACAACGATAGTCGAGTGGGTAGTTGCTTTATTTATTGTGATCAATATCAGCAGTTCGACTCCGCCTTGATTAGAATTGATTTTGCTCGATGAAGAACAAAGATGACGAGTCTGAATGCGCATAAAATATGAGGAAAAACGAGGCATTTGTCTGAGAGCAAAATTTTTTATATAAAAATGCTATGTTGGAAAAATTATCAAAATATTTTTTTAAATGTTTTGTTAACTAGAAAAAACTTCGAAATGAACAGGCAAAAAATCAGTACTAGTTTGGAACAGAGGACGCACTTTTTAAAAAAGATAAATATTTTTGTACTAAAAAAAACTCACTTTTTTGTACTATTTTTTTCAAATTGTGAAAAAAAATTTTAAAATTAATTTTGAAAAAATTAGTACAAAAAAGTGAGTTTTTTAGTACAAAAAAATATTTTTCTTAAAAAAGGTCTAATAAACTCAATGAAAAAAGCAGACAACTCACCGCGGTCAATTTTTTCTTTCATATGATCAAAAATAAAAATTCCTTAAGGTTTTGAATTCCATTTCGAAAAAAATCGCGATACAAATTTTGTTCGATTTTGAAAAATTTAAAAAGTTGACTACTAGTGAAAATGCTTATTTGTTAGAGATTTTCTTTTCTCCTCAATTGAACATTAATTATTGTATAAAAATAGGAAAAAGTAAAAGTTTCTTTCATATTAACACTCATCGTTTTAGAAATTTCACCGCTCAACTTCAACGTATCTCAGCGGACGCAGGAATGCCAATTTTGGGTCAGCCTTGTTTCTGTAAATATGCTGTTGGAGTGGACCAAGTGGAGCCAATGTTCAAATATTTGAAGACAAATTTCCAAGGCCTTCAACTTGTTTGTGTGGTCTTGCCAGGAAAAACACCAGTTTATGGTGCGTATGATTATTTAGATTTGTTCATTTTACCCTATAAAAATGGGCTTGTACATTGATTGCTACTCATTCGGATGAGATTATTAAACTAAAGAATGCCCAGAAATCCGAAGCCTCTTTGGTTTAGTCATCTCATCTGAATGAGTATGGATTTTATTTTTGTAATTGCTTATTTTTAGCCGAAGTGAAGCGTGTGGGTGATACAGTATTAGGAATAGCGACACAATGTGTTCAAGCCAAGAATGTGATTAAAACAACGCCTCAGACTCTATCAAATTTGTGTCTAAAGATGAACGTGAAGTTGGGTGGAGTGAACTCAATTCTCTTGCCGACCGTGCGTCCACGGGTTTTCAACGAGCCGGTGATTTTCCTCGGCGCTGATATTACTCATCCACCAGCTGGAGACTCAAGGAAGCCGTCGATTGCTGCCGTGGTTGGTAGTATGGATGCTCACCCGTCGCGCTATGCCGCTACGGTTCGAGTTCAACAGCATCGACATGTATGACTTTTCAAAAATCAAGTAGCCCACATGTTCTAACATACCAAAAAACTTGGGCGATTTTGTATTTCTAAAAATCAAATAACTTTATTTTTGGGTGACAAAAAATTGGTACCATAGGTTTTTAAGCCTAAAAAATAGATTTACTTTATTTTTTTTGAACACTTAAAAATTGGATGCTTATAAGGTCAGTGATGATTAGTTTACCGCCCCAGGCCTAAGTTTCTTGCGGAATGGTTATTTCTCTGAGACCTTTTGTAATTTTTGAACCCAGAAATGCCTTCTTGGTCAAAAATTTTTTATTTTATTTCAATTTTGTAGGAAATTATCAGCGATCTCACTTATATGGTCCGCGAGTTGCTCATTCAATTCTACCGTAACACTCGTTTCAAGCCAACCCGAATTATTGTCTATCGAGATGGTGTTAGTGAAGGACAATTTTTGAATGTACGCATTGATATTTTTTAGCTCAAACTTGTTGAAAAATCGATTTTTAATACGAAAAAAAGTTTAAAAAATTATTTTTATTCGCAAAATTTGGTTTAATTTATAACACAAAGTTGAATTTTGAGCACAAAATGTTTTTTGTATACAAAAACCGACTCAATTTTAGCAAAAAATGAGAACAAAATCAAATTTTTAGTTAAACGTATAAAATTGAATTTTGTGCTCAAAAATGGTCCAAAAATCGATTTTTGAACATAAAAAAGACTTCAAAAAGTTGTACAAATGCATTAAAATTTCGATTTTTCCAGGTTCTTCAACACGAACTTCGTTCAATGCGTGAAGCGTGCATGATGTTGGAGCGTGGCTATCAACCGGGAATCACTTTTATCGCTGTGCAGAAACGCCATCATACTCGCTTGTTTGCGGTTGATAAGAAGGATCAAGTTGGAAAAGCGTTTAATATTCCGCCGGGTACTACAGTCGATGTTGGCATTACACATCCCACCGAATTTGATTTCTATTTGTGCTCTCATGCTGGAATTCAGGTGCGACTTTTTAGATACATTAAAAATTAGGTGGCTCTAGAATGACTCAAATCGGATGTTTTCGCAACAGATAACAGGAATTCAGATATTTGGTACGTTGAAAATCGATTTTAAATCATCCTGGAGTCAACAAATTCGTCGGCTCAGGGATGATTCGAAACCGGTACCGGTTTTCAACTGGTCAAATGTGCGAATTTTGTGCTATCTGTTGCGAAAAATTCGCTTCGAATAGAGCCAATTAGACACACATATTTTTCAATTCCTAATTTTTCCAATTTCTAGGGCACTTCTCGACCATCACATTATCACGTCTTGTGGGATGATAATAGTTTATCGGCTGATGAACTTCAACAGTTGACTTATCAGATGTGCCACACTTATGTTCGTTGTACTCGCTCGGTTTCAATTCCAGCGCCTGCCTATTATGCTCATTTAGTGGCTTTCCGTGCTAGATATCACTTGGTAGACCGTGAACATGACAGGTAGTTGTGTTATAGATGAATATTGGCTAATTTTGAGCATTGAGATGATTGTTTGGGAGCCAATTTTGAGCACAAAAAATCGACTTTGAACCTAATTTTTATCTCAAAAAACTATTATTGATCCAATTTGGGTTTGACAATCGAGTTTAGAGCCAATTTTGAGCGAGAAATTCAATCCTTGATCCAATTTTAGCTTAAAAATCGATTTTGNATCGACTTTGAACCTAATTTTTATCTCAAAAAACTATTGATCCAATTTTGGGCTTGACAATCGAGTTTAGAGCCAATTTTGAGCGAGAAATTCAATCCTTGATCCAATTTTAGCTTAAAAATCGATTTTGAATCTAATTTTGAGATAAAATTTTTCAATTTTTTAGTGGCGAAGGCAGTCAACCATCAGGAACTAGCGAAGACACCACACTCAGCAATATGGCTCGTGCAGTTCAAGTGCATCCGGACGCGAATCAAGTGATGTACTTCGCCTAACCAATTCCACTTACAAACTCAACTGGCACTCTTTCTACATTTTGCATTTATTATTAATTCACTCACGGCCAATTTTTTAAATTTATCTATCATCTTTTAACAAAAACTGAAAATGTGATGTGATTTTTCTGGCCAATTGTATGTGTTGTTTATATTTTTGCTTGTTTATTGTCATATCTGCATTTCCACGTATATTATTTTATTATTGTAACTCAAGAAAAGTCCAACAATCCAAAAATGTAGCTGCCCGAAATGCATTCTTTCAATTCAACTGAAATGTGTTTATGATATATTTGTATGTTATAATTGATATGTATTGCTCCATTCTTTCCAAGATTGTTCATTGGGGTTCTTGCCCAATAAATATATGGTC
Source organism: Acrobeloides nanus (assembly GCA_900406225.1). Classification (NCBI taxonomy): domain Eukaryota; kingdom Metazoa; phylum Nematoda; class Chromadorea; order Rhabditida; family Cephalobidae; genus Acrobeloides; species Acrobeloides nanus. Next base: position 20,784 of record OZJO01000977.1, on the reverse strand, counting down.
GGAATTTATTATGTGCTCGGTTTTATAGTACAATTATCTATATGTATCCTTTGTTTTGAGTATTAGATGAATAGCTTTTTTGCTGCTATATTGAAAAGAATTTTTTGAAGTAATGAAAATGTATGGGCTTATTTTTGAAATTAAAAAATTCGATTTTGTATATTTTTGAAAAATATAATATTTAGTCATTTTCACTCAAAAAACAGTAATGTCGTTTGTTATGTATTCCTTTTTTGCTTATACTTACCGAGTTCTTGGAAAGTCTCGAGCATTGTATCCTGTATATATAGTAGCAATCCATCAAAAATAAAATCTCAAAACCTACTTTTTTCAAAGATGAGCTACTGTATATCGTATAGTATAATTAGAAAAGTTTCTTATAAAAATTTGCATATTTTTTTTGTTCAAATTTCTAATTTTGCTATACTTTTTTCGTAAGTGAACAGAAAGCCCATGAAATATAATCAAGGGTGCCATATTGGTTTCTGACCTGGGTTACAAAAATTTATGCTCACCTGGGTTACATTTGTAACCCATAGGCCACAATTTGACAACCCGGAATATAATTTAAATCTTTCTGTTCACAACTTGTGATTGGCCTTCTCTTATTGCGTATATTATTAGTTCAGGTTGATGCACAAGCTGTTGTCCTATACTATCTTGTTTCGTTAACTTCACTTTGTTATTAAATGTTTTATAAATTTTTTATTGTATAGTAATCTGATATCTTTTCTATATCGAAAGTTATATGGGTGGAAAATTCGGCTAGAATAGAAGTTGAATTGTATGTGGTGAGTGGACGAATATGTTTGTATGTTGAAAATTTGGGTATTGCCTGTGGAAAACCCGAGGCAAATGAATCTTGTTAGATAAAATTTTGGGTACAAAGGTAGGAACAAAATTTTATAGGCCAGAAAATTTCATTTTGTTATATTTCTCTATCTTGTTATATGGTATTCACACTGAGAAAGATTGGTGCCGACCGTTATCCATAGCCAAAATAACGGCCATGGCCCGTCAAGTCAAAGCTTTCTCAATGGACCTAAACAAGTGCGAGTTAAGTTTAGTCTGAGAGATCTAATTTTATTTAAGGATATCTGATAGGCTAAATTTCAAAAGGTTTAAAATAATCGAATCACAATAGAGGTTTTAAGCCATACCTCCTTTGTATGTGAGAATGGAATACGGATGGCCTGATTTTAACTTTATGCTTTGTGTTGAGAACCTGATATGGTTGAGAGAAATCTTCAATCAGGATTGCAATATTGCATCGATCCCACTTTCCCAAAATCTCTAATGTAGTCATGTATCCATGAGTTAAGCTACTTGTTCAAATCCTAATCCATTATGTTTTTTGTTTACTTTCCTACTATACAATAAAATTATATTCTTGCATTTTTTAACGAAATGTTGCGATATTTTTCTCGTACGCATCACCATCTGAAGAGGTCTTTCTTTATATTTTACTGACTTGTCTTATAATTTGATGGCACATGATATGATATTGCTCTATTCATTCATTCGAATCCGAATAAACCTCTTCTTTACATTTTTATTACAGAAGGCTTTCATAGTAGCATTGTCTCTCTTCAATGAATTGATATACTCTCGCAACGCATCTTTCATTAGACTTATGTTATATTACATTTTTTCAAAAAATGCCTGTAGCCTTTATTTTTTGTATTAGCCATCAAAAAAATGATTGGACAATTTATGTATTGGGAGGGGTATATGATTTTTGGGATGGCACAATTTCTCATGCACTAATATTATTCCAAATTATTTCTAATAATTTTCTGCTACTTTTTTAATGGTAATAAGTCTGCTTAATCCACTTACACGTCATTCTTTCAATATATAAAAAAGACATTTATTATGATTTTTATGTAGTGTTTATTTTCTTTACTTAATAAATAAAATTTACAGCAAAAACATAATTGTTAAAAATTTTACATAAACTTGCAAAGTACCAGTTAAAAATAGGTATTGAGTAAAAATGAGCATGAAAAAACTAAAGCTATAAAAAAGACAAATGCAGTAGCACATAGAGGAAGGGAGGGAAATCTTTTCTTTCTTACTGATTTTCGAGAGAAGAAAATTCTAATGGTGCCCTTTGATTTTTCGCAAAAATGATCTAATTTCGGCATTATTACTCTTTTCACGTTACTTTTCTCACTCTTACTTTATACTTACCGCGCCACACGTCATCAAAATGCAATTTTTGAGAAAAACGTGAAAAAAGTAAGCATGCCCTAATATCTACTACAAATGTAAAAAATTTTCAATTATCACCAAAAAGTCATTTGCTGGGCATTTTCGGCTTTTACGAAATTTACATAAAAAATGCACCTATGTCCTTATCACACCTGTGAATAGGAATAATCTTGTCATATGTATATTTCTCATCTTGTTAAGTACCCAAGTGGTGCATCCCAAAATTTGATTGACATCCTCCTTGTTTATCCCACCAGTCAACAATATCTGGGATACTTGCACCTTTTCTAGTATGAGCTATTGTACACAGGTCACAATAGTTTGAGACACTGCGGTGGAAATTCTGTTTCTTAAATTTCTGTGTCCAATTGAAGTATCTAAAAAATCAAAATTTATACCTAGGCTCAAATTTCAGAGTGGGATCCACTTCAGGGCTGTCAAGAAACTTATATAAGTTCAAACTTACTGATTTATGAGTAAGTCTGAACTTAAGTCCAGACTTACCGATTTGTAAGTTTCTTGACAGCCCTGGTCCACTTTTGGATCGGAGCGGGTGAAGCTAAAGTTCTCATACTTGAGGTATTCAGTCCTGTTTGCTGCCAACATAGTCAAATATTTTGCTAAATCATTAGGCGAGTTAAAATCGTTCGTTGCTATAAAAGAATCTGCCGGTAAAATGTCTTTGTAAATATTCCGGTCCAAAACTATAGGCACGATGAGATTTTTGAGCCGCCACAATTTTTCAGTAACATAATCTTTACAAACAGAATTTTCAAAAGCTAGGTAGAAGAGGTGTTTGTCTAAAAATCGGAAGGAAATTAGTTATAGGATAGTGCGTATAAGCACATACATGGGCACCCAGGCCCGTAGCTACTTGGGAGCCCGGAGCAGCTCCCAAAAAAAGTCAAAACTTTTCCTAATGATACCCCCTTATACAGAAACCGTACCTTTGCATTTTTGGCAAAAAATTTTCAAAAATCGCATGAAAATACCCTTTTAAGGTGATTTTTGAAGTAGGTATTTACCTATTTCCCGTTGTTCACATGCTTGGTTACAAGCTTTTTGAGCGCATATGCCTAAACTAGTGACCTCTATATATCGTCTGAGCCTTTCTACATAAGCTTCTCGTCGTGAGGGTGTATGGCAGTTTGAGACCAGTTGAAGAACGGGTTTGGACTTGGCTTGGGCTTTGGCTTGTACCTAAAAATATAGGTTATATCTTAATGGGACAGGTGGAATACAGTAGTCAGCAGATATGAAAAATGCCCCAATAATTTTTTCATAAACTTTTTTAGCCTGTTTTATGAGGGGTAGGCACTTCCTCCAACAATTTGGGGATGGAGGTTCAATAATTGGTGATGCGAGAGGGGTCTATTGATCATCTATGGGGGGGGGGCGCCACAATGTCCTTAATCGACAGTAACACAACGGCGATCGGTTGGTATCTATCTGATTCTGAGCAGCTATTGCCTAAGTCTGTGGTTGTGTTGACGAATCGGGGCACGTATACGTCTTGCTAGTTCGGGGTAGCGGATGCAGGGGTTGTACTTGATTAGTGAGCAAAAATGAATGAAAAAGTTGACAAATGGGCATTTGAAAAGTGATAAGTTCACTAAAAAACCGACAAGTTTAACACTATACAGGGTGCGTCACGAAACTGCAACACTTAATTTTTCAGCTAAATTTATTCAACAAACAAATATATAACAACAAAAACAACACAGATTTATTCAAAAAAAAAATCGCTTTAGCGCGCTGGATATTTCTTCGGCTTCTTGCTGTTTTTTCTCTTTTTCGGTTTTCGTTGCTTCCAGTCTCTTCAAATCTTTTGATAGTACGATACTGTGGATGGTTCGATGTCAAGAAATCGCGCAATTTCACGTATTCCTTTGCCTTTTTCGTGCGCTCTAATTATAGCAGGTCTTAATTCCTTCATTTTTAGCTATAAAAACACAAATTTATATCAAAATAAATTGAAAAAAGTATAAAAAAACATAGAAAGATTAAGTGTTGCAGTTTCGTGACGCACNTGCCTTTTTCGTGCGCTCTAATTATAGCAGGTCTTAATTCCTTCATTTTTAGCTATAAAAACACAAATTTATATCAAAATAAATTGAAAAAAGTATAAAAAAACATAGAAAGATTAAGTGTTGCAGTTTCGTGACGCACTCGGTAGATAAGTGTCAAACTTGTCGGTTTTTTAGTGAACTTGTCACTTTTCAAGTACAACAATAGACCCCAGGTGGGATTAAGGCTGTCCAAATTGGCGAAAATTTGACTCTTTGTGAAACAACTGTTTCTTTTTGAAACATTTTCTACCTTACTTTTTCCTCCCTTATATGCTTATCAAATTTTTTCTCCTTGATAAGTTCGACAGGAAAGCTAGACAACGATGTAATTTTTCTTCACTTTTTCTCACCGCTTCTGCTGCAAAAAATTAAATCGTTGTCTAGCTTGACTATCGAGCTTATCAAGGAGAAAAATTTGATAAGCATATAAGGAAGAAAAAAGTAAGGGAAAAAATGTTTCAAAAAGAAACAGTTGTTTCACAAAGAGTCAAATTTTCGCCAATTTGGACAGCCTTAGGTGGGATACAGCAGCCCAAGGAGTAGGATAAGGGTATAAAAAAATCCAAACCCACCTCATCCCAATTCCAAATTTCCTCCTTGGTCGTGTCATTATCTATAGCATCCATTCTGCCATAATTCGCTAAAACATCACTATCGAGACGATATGTCATGGTGAGATCAAAAAAGTTCTTCGGCACCTTTTTATAAGCAATACCCGTATGGTATGGAGATTCCATATTATAGAAAACATTCCACTGGTCCTTTCTAGCCTTCACTGGGATATCTGTCTCGTTAAGATCCCTAGCATGAAAAATGATCAATTTTGCTTTTGCGGTATGTCTAAAAATGGTGATGGTTGAAAAGTATTGATTCAAAACTAAATCTACTATACTTCCTGTTATCGGTGAAAAAGCACTTATATGCGCAATCGGTTTGGTCAATAGGGCTGTTTTTTATTTTTTCATGAAATTGAACACTGAATATAGCCGTCCAGTATAATATGATAGGAGTGTCATTTGGAGGAGGGGTCTAAAATGGGTTAAATGGGTTCTTTGAGCATGAAGCATACTATGGTGTAAGGGGAGGGACGGAAGGGTTGTCTAAGTTAAAAAACTCTAGTTTTGAGACCCCCCCCCCAATGAGGCTATCGCCGCTACCGCTCATATGGTGTACGGTGGGTAGATTGTCTAATTTAGGCAACTCTAATTTTTTTTAGGCTACCCCAAATCTTGAGGTTATCGTCGCAACTGAACGTGTGTAAAGTGGTGGGGGTGTAATTTAGGAAACTACAGTTTTGAGGCTTACAGAAAAGAGGTCTTCGTCAAGAAAAGGCACATATTCGAACCAATAAAGAAGATACAAAATTGCCGCTAGGATTAAAATTATGAGAAATTTCCATTTTCTTCTAACACTATTATATGCATCTGGCTAAAAAGGAAGGGTTATTTTATAGGAGTCGAGTAGGGCAGACCAGAGTCACAAAATGTGTTAGTCCGGACCAATGGCCTGGACTATACATATCAAGTGGGGGGACTGTCCCCCCATCACCCACTCACGGGAAATTTTCAAATTTTTGAGAAAAAGAATCATAAGGAACAACCAAGGTAATTTTGACACAATTTTGAAAAGATTTCACCCATCCAAGCAGACGAAAAACATTACAAAAATCACCCTTCCGGATCAGTGTCTTCCCCCTACTGGATATGTATGGTCTGGATCCCTGGCCCGGGGTCCTAAGTCCCATGGAGGCCTGACCAGGGCTCAGTTGTGTAATGACCCAAAGTGACAACTAAAAATACGTCTCGGATCAATTGAGTTAATGACCCCAAAATACGTCTCAAAACAACCGAGTTCATGGTCCAGAGATCCAGACCTATTGGATCCCGGACCCATCACATTTTCAAACCCTGGGCAGGGCATAAAACAGATAGGATGGGGTAAGTGCGATTCTAGGATTTCATTTAGGGGGACAATTAGGTAAAGACCTCATTTTTCTATCGAATTGTGGCCAAAAAGTGAAATTTTCGGTTTTGGGGGTATGCCCCCTGGATCCGCCACAAGCCAGCTACTAGTCTTACCGATAACTTGTAAATTTTAACATTTTGTATATTCTCTACTAGATGCTCATTCTCCATTCCATACTATAAAAAATGCGAACTAAAATCGACTCTCTATATAATATTCATTAAATTCTAATTTTTCAAAAATTTAAAAAAACTCTTGTTATCGATCACATCTTTATATGGCTAAAAAGACCGTACTTTTGGTGGCTAAAAAAGACTGTACTTTTGCGAATTTTCGAGCAATTTTTTGCAAAAAATTTTAAAATTTTTTCAATGAATTTTTCTATACGAGAAATCGTTTTTGCGCATTGAAAAATCGTGAAAACACTTCCCTGACCATGAAATCGCAGAAAAAATAAGAAATTTCGTTTTTTTCAAACTTTTTTTGCGGTTTCATGGCTAGGGAAGCGTTTTCAGGATTTTTCAATAGGCGCAAACGATTTCTCGTATAGAAAAACCCCATAGGGTCATTTTGGGAAAAATTAAAAAAATTCTTGTTTTTAAAAATTCGCAAAAGTGCGGTTTTTTAGCCACCCTGTACATATATATGTTATCTTACACGAACAAAAGCCCTATTAGCGCCCTGACGGAAGAACAAGTGAAATAGCCGAATCCACATCAAATCCGCAATAAATCCTTTCCTTGCCAAGAGGAAACATGTTGCTAAGGGGACACGAGACATATAAAGCTACACAACTTGCGCAGTAATTCATAAGCCTAAGGCACTGCTGCATGGTTCAAGTGAGTAAAAAAGAAAGTGCTTCGATCAATCGAAAGCTTAGATGGCTAACGAGCTAAGATGAGGAGAAATCGAGAAGCCAAATATGGGTTTTGTTTCTGAGTAGCGCGCAGGTGAATGTGTGGTCAAGAGGAAGAGAATGAAAGTTGAAGAAAAGAACTAAAGCCAAATTTAGTATGGATTAAGATGTGTTTATGAAGATGAATAAACAAATTTAGAATCAGGGCTATAGCTGTCGTGTAAAAAAATTCATTTTTTCAAGGAAAAATTTATTTAAAAAAGGCTTTTCGCTCGCGAAAAAATGGAAGATTCTCGTAAAAAATAGAAAATTGTAACCATTTTTGGTCAAAAATCGATTTTACAGGATATTTTTATTTTTTAAAATTTTATTTCTGGTGGTAAACCCTCCTCCCAGGTAAACATCCACCAGTGCGCCCAACGCCGGAGACCAGCAATCTTAGGAGGGGGGATGCAAAAATGGCAAGTAGAATATTTTTCAAAAAGGAATTATGTGATTTCGTGAAAATTTCGTCGTGAAAAACTTACATTTTTCTGTAACAATCAAAAACTTGTGTTATTGAAACGAAAACTACTAAAATTACTATTCACAACTTTTGACCAGCGTGTTGTGATTTTTTACATGAATTGGAACACGAAATTTTTTTGACCCCTCATTCTTGTGTCAGTTAAAAATATCCTAGTCGATATTCTAGGCATTGTAAACAATTTTTTGGGGACTAAAAATACCAAAATAGGTTCCAAATTTCGATTTATAGCAGTTTAGAAAAAGAAAGAAAAATCTAGTTGATTTCACAAATCTAGTCGGTTTCACATTGGACTATTAAAACGATTTTTGAGTTACTCAACAAATTTTCTCTTACTATTTCATTTCAACAGAAATGACTCATTTGTGAAAAAATATGAATTCTGCAAAATTCCAAAAAAAGGTATAGCCAACTTTGCCACGACGTAAGTGAAAAAAGAGCAAATTTTGTAATTTTTGCACATTTGCAAGACTAGAAAAACGGAAGTATTGACATTTTCGAAGCGAAAAAATGCTTCCCTGATTCAGGAAAAGTGACACATTTTGGACATTGTTGTCTAAAAAATGATCAATTTTGGGTTTTTTGTTAAAAAAATGGCAAATTTTGGAAATTTTCGTAGAAAAAATGGCAAATTTGTGACATTTCTTGAAAAAATTTCTCTTCTCTTCTTGACATTTCTCTTCTAAAAAATTTCGAAAAAATGAGCTCTTCAGCTACCCCCAGTGAGGCAAATGAGTCGACTAAAGAAGGGTACAACCCAAAAATATAACGAGCCCTTATGTTTTTTTTTGGTTTTCAGACCTCTAGTGGTTCCTCATTCGGAGTACCCCTCCTATGCCAATAACCATTCCGCATTTTTCATATTTATGCCAAAAATTTCCCATAAAAAGCTTAAAAAAGTTATTCCATCGATATAAATAGAAAATAGAGATAAATGTTTTTCGGAAATTACTCAACCAGCGATGATGACGACCCCAAATTGATAGGCACACAACATGAAAAAAATAGGATAAGTTAGAATCATTATAGACTTATTGACTTCATCCACTTTCCCACTATTTCAACTAGTAGTTTGTTCGATCGATTAACTCGTATTAAACGTAAACGAATACATTTATTCTGTGTTTATCCGGCACAGACACGCAATTTTATTTTTTGGGTGAAAAAGGAAAGGACAATCTAGAATATTTTATGGCCATTACTTTTCTTCTTCTTTTTTTCACAGTCAAGCCATTTGTTCTTTGTAGTTTCCTGAGCTTTTTAAATAAAATAAAAATGGAAAAAATTATTCTTTCAGCCTTACAAAAGAAAAAATGGGAAAAATTATTCTTTCAGTCTCACAAAAGAAAAAAGGGTCATATTTGTTTCCTCCGTTTAAGACGATATATATGTGATAACTCCTCCCTCTGTTTTGTCGCTGGAAACGGCCTCTGATAGCTGGGGAGTCTCTGGGGTTATAATGTGAAGAACCTAATTCTTATAAAACGTTTATTCACTTATAACATAGTACAATTAATCTCCGAGAGTTACCAAGGGACCAGGTATATGGCTTTGGAGCCCCTTTTATACTCAATCCTTTAGGTGATCGGGGTGACATAAGTGACACCTAGGTGACAAAAAAGGACCGAATCTGTCACCTTTGTCGCGCTGAGTCAGTTATTTGCCCCATTTGGTGTGATAAATATGACATATGTCATATTTGTCATCTTAACATAAACTATGTCACGTGAAGAAGAATTTGGTGACTGTTGTTGCTCGTCACACACCCTCCCTCCCTCATGCTCTTTATCTCCCACCCTCATCCTTTTTATCTCCCGTCCCTCCCTCTCATGAATCACTCACCCTATGAAGTATGAGAGCCAAAACTTAAGGAATAGCATTTGTTGAATATACCCATCAAAATAAAATTTGAAACAATTAAAAGTGCATGCATTTTCAATAAAATAATGTCCGCTTTTTAGTGACCGGAAACAAATTACACAATGCAGATAGATCCGTTCCTTTGATTATTTTTCTTATGTTAAGAACAGCAAAAAAAGTATTGGAAAAGCAGAAAATCTCGAAAGTGAAACGTCTCTTTAAAATCCATTGTTCTTGATCGCTATACCCTAAAACATTATGTGGATCTGTTTGTGATATCTCCGTCACCTTAAGTCCAATTCCGTCACGACCTATACCAATCGATAGGGCTCGGTGAGAGAAGAAAAATGACACCAAAACCATGGGGGTACCCTTCAAGGAAAATTTTTTAGCCCCATATCATATTTTACGTAAGTCTTATAGTTGAAATTTAATAATGTTGATTAAGAAGCCCTCATGGCCAAAAGACGAAGACTATCGATTTGGTACTACAGGGTGTACCAAAAGTCCTCGACGATAGTTTTTATTGCTTCTTTTTGTAATTATTTAAAGAAAAATTTATTCAAAACATAACAAGAAACAATAATAACAACATAATTTTACTATTTATTCTCGACATGACCGCCTCCGGCATCGATACATTTCTGTAATCGCTTCGGGAAGTCATCCACCGCTCCATCAATGACTTCTTGAGGGATCTTGTTACAGGCCTTCATCAAACTCTTTTTCAACGCGTCGATCGACTGGTGGGGCTTCGAGCACGCCTCGGCCTCCAAGATACTCCAGATGCTGTAATCCATCACGTTCAAGTCGGGCGAATTCGGTGGCCATTCTCCGTGGGTTGATGTCGACTGAGATGAACTCTGGTACTTTGTCTCGGATCAAATTCTGGGTATCTTCGGACTTGTGTGATGGGGCACCGTCTTGTTGAAAAACCCAGTTTCACTACTATTTCCTTCTTCAAATAAGCGAATAATAGCAGGTCTTAATTCAGTCATACTAAAAAACAAATAAATACAAAAAGTTATTTGAATAACGTGAAAAAGAAGCAATAAAAACTATCGTCGAGGACTTTTGGTACACCCTGTATCACGAGGTGCTGGGGGTTTTGATTCAACTATGGATGGGGGACTTTTGCGCCCATATGCGCACCTGGCACTTGCACTTTCACATTTACGCCCTGACAATTGTGCAGCGACATTTGCGCCGCTATATATGCGAGCTAATAATTGCTGTGTGCAAATGTGTAGTTTGCAGTGTACAAATGTGTATGTCGGGGCACAATTATTAGCGCGCATATGTAGGGGCGCAAATGTCGAGGAGCAAATGTCGTTGTGCAATTCTAGAGCGCAAATGTCGGGGCGCATGTCAGGGCGAAAAAATCGGGTGCGCAAGTGTTGTTGCGCATATGTGAGGGCGCAAAAGTCCCCCACTCCAACTATGAAGACCCTGCAGTACGTGAAGAAATCGGGCGACATAAAATTTGTGACCGACACTTGAGTGAACTTTTGACACAATGGCATACAAGATCTTACTGGAAACATTCTTTTGTGTCTCAATGTGCTTCTAGTATGAATAAGATTGTGTGTTCTATACCAGAAAGTATTGAAGCGCATACTCAAGGGCATTGAAGCGCATACTTCGAATCCCACATCTTTAAAGTAGATGTGGGATTCGAACCCTAGCCTATAAACTGCAAATCTGTCACTTTGCCACTCGGTTATGAACTGAATTTGTAAGCTTTAATAAACTTTTATTATTTTATGAAATCATTATGTATACCCAATATGACTTACAAACTATATATAACATAATAACAAAAATTTAAGCAAACAATACCATAAAAATACAAATTTTTACAGCAAAAATTTTACAAAATTAATATACCGAGAANTTATGTATTCCCAATATGACTTACAAACTATATATAACATAATAACAAAAATTTAAGCAAACAATACCATAAAAATACAAATTTTTACAGCAAAAATTTTACAAAATTAATATACCGAGAACATTGGCATTTGCATCGGACTCAAATATGGACATAACAAAATGAATAGCAAAACAATAACCGGGATGGAATGATACACATGTAAGTACGAAAAAGGTTGGGGTGAAAAAATAGTAAATGTGAAGCCACTCACGTATTGAGGATACGTGCTCCCTTCCCAAATTTTTATGGTAATTGACCCTTCCTCACACTGGGGGAGGGGTCAGCACAAATTTGTTATGAAACACACCAGGGTATCTCGAGATACTCTCCAGGCAGGAGGGAGGGGTGGGGGGATTTCAAAATCTGGGGAGGGGTTCCCAGATTTTGAAATTCGCATAATTAAACCAGTTCAAGTTGGATAGTCAAAAGAACAAATTTTCGAAAATTTTCATCACAAACCCTCCTCTGAAATTATTTCAAAAGAGGGTTTATGAAGAAACCTATGTTAAAATTCGTTACTTTGACGATCCAACTTGAATCCGATTAATTATGCGAATTTCAAAATCAGTGAACCCTGTTGGGGGAGGTGACAGCACAAGTACCAAAAAAGACAGGCAATAACAAAGCTTCGATTTTTGATGAGAAAACTGACCAATTTTTTAATTTAAAAAATTCAGATAATTCGAAAATTTCTAGGCAGGATTTTAGCTATACTTTATACAAACCAGGCAGAGCTACGCAGCTAGTTGGAAAAGGGGATAAGTGTCAACAATGTGAAATTTGAAGAAAAATAGAGGGGGTTATCCAGAAAAATTATTGATTTTTTTCAATTTTTCAAATTTTTTAAAGTTTTCAATATTTTTGTAAAATTGCATTTTACAAAATTTTGGTGATTTTTTATATTCGCAAAAAAAATGTTTAATTTTACAATTTTTACAAAAATTTTGAACATTTCAAAAATTTCAATTTTCGAAGAATTCTGGATAACCCTTAAGTATAACAAAAAAATTGGTAAAAAATGGGTCCGGGCGTTCTTAAAAAAGGAATATTTATAAAAAAAACTAAATTTTAGAAATGACATTAACTTACTAGAAAAAATTTTAGCTCTAGAAATTTACAAAAAATAGAAAGCATGATAAAAACAGGCTAGACAAACCATTTTTTCAAAAAATTTTACCCCCCCCCCCAATTTAAACAATTTTTTCACCCCTCCCCATTTTTCAAACATCCCCCAAATTTTCAATATTTTTCAAAAATTTTTCCACTCCTCCCCCAGTTTAAACCCATTTTTGTCTTGCCTAAAAAAATAAAAAAGAACGCCCAGACTGGCAGTTTAGGGGCATTAGATGCCCATTCAAAAGTACAATTATGTATTAGCGATTGAGGGCAGTCACATGACAAGACATTTATAATATCGTCGTGGTATTTAAGGCTACACTCAATCAATGGAGGCAAATTTTGAATTTTGGGGAGAGGGAGTCAAAAATTTTGAATTTTGGTTTTTTTAAATTTTTGAAAAATTCTTTTTTTTAAAAAATTCAGTTTTTTGTTTTTTTCAATAAATAGATTTTTAAATTTTTTCCAGAAATTCCAATTTTTGAGCTGAAAATCGAATTGTTCCAAATTTGAACAATTTCTTTTTTGAAATTTTGGGGACGGGTTATTAGATACTTCAAAAATTACCTCCATCTTGGAATGAAAGACACCGTTTGACGGCTAAACACAGATTCATAAAAAAAACTAACCTTTTTTGCTATTCAGAAATTTTTCTAACCCTTAACTATGTGGTAATTTTTTTTTACCACTTTTTCTCCAAAAATTTTTTTTGTCATTTTTTAAAAATCGTTTCGAAAATTGAACAAATTGAAAATTTAAAGCCTTTTGATAGGCTACAATGTACTCAAATTTCTGAACATCCCTGAAAAATTGTAAGAAACAAAATTTCAAAATAATAACCGAATAGAAAAAAACTAGGAGTAGAGAGAAGATTTTCAGATCTTTTCGAAGGGTTGAAAAACACGTGATGGAGAATTGGCGAAGACAAAATTTGAACTAAAATTGAAAAAATAAGAGGAAAAATATGAATTAGTGACCTTAGAAAGAGGCGGAAAGAACTTTTTTGGACCAACAATTTTTGAAAAAAATATTTTAAAAAAATCAAAATTGTTCAATTTTTGAAAATTAAAAAATTTGATTTTTCTGTTTTTCGCAAAAATAAAAAAATGACTATTTTATATAAAAAAATCAATTTTTTTCAATTTTTGAAAGATTCTAAAAATTTTGATTTTATCGATTTTTATTTCAAGAATTGATAATTTTTGTCAAAAAAAATTATGATCAAATTATCATAATTTATATACGTTAAACTAAAACGATTACAAATTATGATAATTTGATCATAATTTGTAATCGCCACAAATGAACGATTACGAGTTATGATATTTCCATCATAATTTGTAATTGACAAAAGTAAGCGTTTATGAGTTATGATAATTCTATCATAATTTATAATCGCCAACAATAAGCGATTATGGATTATGATGATTCTATCATAATTTGTAATCGTCAAAAATAAGCGATTACGAGTTATGATATTTCTATCATAATTTATAATTTTCAAAAATTGCTGGTAAATGAAAGTAGGTTAGTAAAAAATTGCAAAATTGATTTGAAAAATCACATTGATGGACCAGAATTTTGAAACTTTCATAAATATTCTCAGACGTGTACACAATAGGAGTGGTAGAGGGACTTTTTAGACATTCGTTTAAAGCCTCTTCGAGAGGGATCTCAAAAATTGTTGGGACCCCCCACCTCCAGAGAATCTGTGTACTCCTCTGTTCTCAATCATAGACAAGTGAACAACAATAGCAAAAAAAGTGTATATGTGAAAGCCACGGCTAGGGTATCAAGACTTAAAAATTTTGATTTTAACAAAAAAATTAAGCCTCAAAAATGCATGTAAGCACTGGCACCGGATGAGAAATATGCATAAGAGAATTTTTTTAGAAGTTTAAAAAAAGTGATGAATTAGTGAATCAACCGGTTCCTCTCGGTGGTTTGAGTAGTAGATATGCCATCGGTGGAAGATGGCATAGCAGTCGTGCCATTTCGGGTTGTAAAAGCGTAGCTTTCCGGTAGCATCATTTGGTTTGCCTCGTGGCAGATTTTTCTTTGGGGATCTAAAAAACTGAAAATTAGTGGTTTTGAGGCAAAAAAATTTGTCAAAAAATGATTTTTTTACATTTTGAGTTTTTTGAAAATTTTCAATTTTCTCTTATTGGAAAAATCGATATTTTCAAACTTTGAAAAATTGACTTTTTTGATCATCAGATCAAAAACATCACAAAATTAAAAAGGTCTATTTTTCCAATTTTTGTAAACGCTGAGCTAAATCGATTACAAATTATGATCAAATTATCATAATTTGTAAGCGCTAAGCTAAAACGATTACAAATTATAATACTTTGATCATAATTTGTAAACGCTAACCTAAATCGATTACAAATTATGATCAAATTATCATAATTTATATCGAGCACGGGCTATGCAAAAACTTACCAGTTTTCACATTGATATACCATAGAGCCGATACAAAGCCAATGCCTAGTATAAATGATAAGAAACAACTGGTGAATGCGAGCCATATTGGCATGCCATTCTCCTCACGCTTCGTCGCATTACATAGTTGAGAAGAGCGGACAGCAACGTCCAGCTCGCGTTTCAGTTCTCGCTGGGCAAGAATCACTGAGATCGTGCACTCGCCGACGCATTCTCGCCGAGGCGAGATGCCTAAAAATTAATTTTTTAAATACAAAAAATATTTTTTGTGTGGATTTTTGACAATTATCAGTTGCAAAAATATTTTTTTGTATTAAAAAATTTTTCTTACCGTAATATTCGGCACCGACGACCGAGTAGTTCGCTCTTCTTTTTGTGTCGATTCGTAGGGTTTTCGAAAATATAGCTAGACGCCTTTCGGCTTGTTTAATAAGGCGAGGTAGATTGACGATTTCTGGCTCACGATCGGCACAGTAGTCAGCTGCTCGAGGGCACTAAAAATGATTTTTTATTTGAGTATTTTATAATTGATTTTTGTCACTTTCACTCCAAATTCATAAAAAAATAAAAAACATGTTACATCATGATGGGCTCTAAGAACTTCCACAACTTCCTAGAGCCTCATGATACTTACATGGTGCTATATATATCATAATTTATAATCGCAAAAATAAGCATTTGTAAATTATGATAAGAATATCATAATCTGTAATCGCATAAATAAAGTGATTATAAATTATGATATTTCTATCATAATTTGAATTCACTTATTTTATGCGATTATAGATTATGATATTTTTATCATAATTTGTAAGTGATTATTTTTGCGATTACAGATTATGATATTCTTATCATAATTCGAATTCGCTTATTTTATGCGGTTATGGATTATGGTATTGTCAAACAAAAATTTTTTCAATTAAAAAAAATTGTATACAAAAATTCAAAAGCTTAAATCTTTATGAATTTTTTGAATTATTTGCCATTTTGATGTCGTTTNTTGTCAAACAAAAATTTTTTCAATTAAAAAAAATTGTATACAAAAATTCAAAAGCTTAAATCTTTATGAATTTTTTGAATTATTTGCCATTTTGATGTCGTTTTAGAATTTTAAAAATATGAAAAATTAAAAAAAAAATCGAATCACCACTTATGACCTATATCCCCAAACCGACCACCGATCTAACTAACAAAAACAACTAACACTAAAATATAGCTGCTCAGTATGGGCGTGCTCAACAATTTTTTCTAGATATTCGCCGTTTGTTGTTGGGGCGTACGGCCTTGTATTCTCGAGCACGGGCTATGCAAAAACTACCTCCAAGTCCCGGTACGTGCTAGCATAAAAACTGTTCGCGGGGTGTGCTTTTATTTGAAGAGTGGCGACTCGGTCCTGGGCCGCTAGTGTCCAGTCGGCCGAAGAGTGCATGGAAAAAGTGGAGTATGGAAAAAACACATGGCGGAAAACGACGTCTAGGGTGGCTGGCACGAGGTTGTGCGGGTATTTTTTTGAGTTGATGGCAAAAAATTGAGTAGGATAAAAAATAAATGATGGAAAATGTTTGGTTAGTTTTTTATTTTTTAAGGTCGAAAAAAATCAGCTTAAAAATGTTGATGTTCTCAAAAATTTTTATTAGTTACAAAAATCGAATTTTTGAAAATGGGATAATTTTTTGATTTTTGAACAAGGCTATTTTTTTAAACCAAAAGTTTAAAAAAACTTTTTACTTAAAAATCAAAATTTTTTTCCCATTGAAAGTTCGAAAAGGTGGGCGCGCATGGTGTAGTGCAATCGGTCACTTATGCACTAATGCTCAAAAGTTCGAGTCACACTTGCTTCAATTTTTTTTAAAACTTTTTAAGCGATTATGGATTATGATAATTTTATAATAATTTGTAATCGCCAAAAGTAAGCGGTTATGAGTTATGATAATTCTATCATAATTTATAATCGCACATTTTCTGTTATTACATGTTATAGTAAAAATAAAATAATATGTAATCACGTTGTTTATGAGAATTTTAGAAATTATGGTATTTATATAAATTAGCGAAAGTGATTTTGTTTACATCTTTGGGCAAAAATTGTTTTTAAAAAAATATTTTTCGCAAAATTTCCATTTTTGCATAAAATGTTTGTTATGAATTTACGAACTTTTTCAGATTTTTGATCAAAAAATGAATTTTTTTTTCAATATTTTAATATTTTTTGGGTCCATCAAAAAATTGTAGTCCCAAAAAAATTTGTTTATGAAGTCTCAAATTTTCACAAAAATAAAAAATTTCAAAATGTTTGCCAAATCTCCAAACAAAATCGAGTCTCTCACTATGAAAGAAGCTGTGCAAACAAAAATCCTTGGATAGTGGAACTTGAGCTGTTTATATAATGAAAAAGAATTTTTAAAGCCGTTTCTATAGTAGAAAGGACCACCCAAGATGTCCTAACAAGATCTAAAAATTAGTCTGATATGTCTTACATATTCGTACTATAAACCTGATTTCTAAGATGGAATAGGAAATGTAGGGGATATCGGACCCACCACAGTGATAATCAAAAACAAGAAAGAGAGTGATGTTTGGAAAAAATTACTCAATTTTTATCATTTTGAATCAAAATTTCTAAAAAATAAAATGTGACATGTTGCTATACCCACAATCACTGAATAAGTGTTCACAAAATATGATATTTCTATCATAATCTATAATCGCATAAATATGATGATTTCAAATTATGATATTTCTACCATAATTTGTAATCGCATAAATATAATGATTTCAAGTTATGATATTTCCATCATAATTTGTAATCGCATAAATATGATGATTTCAAGTTATGATATTTCTACCATAATTTGTATTCGCTTATTTTATGCGATTAAAAGTCTATACAGAAAAATGTAACTTTTTTTTGAAAATTAATTTTTTTAAACCTACCAGGGGTATGCCCATCATGCCATGCATCGGTTGACCACCACAATATACAATTTCACAGCTGAACTGGACGTCTACTATGCCATTATTTGTCCTAAAAAATTTTAAGTTTAAAATTAAGAGAATAAAATTTTAGTTTTTGAGAATTTTTGTATTTTTTATTTTTTTGTTAGGATTTTTGAAAAAAAATTGATTTATAATTTTTCAACTTTTTAGTTTTTTTTGAAAACTCGATTTTTTAACGCATTAAAAAATTTTTTATATTACGAGTTATGATATTTCCATCATAATTTGTAATCGCCAAAAGTAAGCGGTTATGAATTATGATAATTCTATCATAATTTGTAACGACAAAAAGTAAAGGATTACGAGTTATGATATTTCTATCATAATTTATAATTGCACATTTTTTAATATTTTTGTGCAATTTTTAATTTTTGTTTAATTTTTCAACTTTTTAGTTTTTTTGAAAACTCGATTTTTTAATGCATTAAAAAATTTTTTTATAGAAAATTCGATTTTTCGAATTTTTAAAAATTAAAAAATTGATTTTTTTAGATATTTAGTTTTTTTACCTCTCCAAAGCAGCTCTGGGCAATATTTTCTCATCCAAACTCAACACGAATTTTGTCCATTCAGCATAGTGGAAGCTACTTTTTTCGGCTAGCTTGTCCTGAAATTTTTTTATAAAAATTTATATTTTTTTTTCAATATTTTCTACCTGATACACACTAACTAGCTGATCAGGAACCAAATCTGTCATCGGACACCCATTTAAAATGATAGTTTTCTTCTCAGCAGATCCATTAACACTTGTCCAACATTGGAGTGGGAATGAATGAAATTCTGAAAAATTTTTTATTTGAAAAATTGATTTTTTGGGACTTACCCCTACCTTTAGTGACATCAGAAGGAAAGACATTTCCGATTATGAAAGTATTCAAAGGCAGTGGAGATTCGTTGATTTTGAGCTGGGGGTCGGCTGGTATAAGTTCCACGACTGGCTAAAAAATTGTTTATTGAATTAAAAAAAATTCAAATCAGAAAAAATGATTAAAAATGGATTTGCTCGAATTTTAAAAAAGCTTAAAAATGGATTTTCCATGTCACGTGTTCTCAAAGACATATTACATGATGCTATAGATCATAATTTATATTTGCAATAATAAGTGCATTTAAATTATGATAAAAATATCATAACTTGTAATCACTATATTTATGCAATTGTAAATTATGATATTTCTATCATAATATTTAACCACTTTATTTATGCGATTACAGATTATAGTAGTGTTATCATAATCTGTAATCGTATAAATAAAGTGGTTATATATTATGATAGAAATATCATAATTTACAATTGCATAAATATAGTGATTATAAGTTATGATATTTTTATCATAATTTAAATGCACTTATTTTATGCAAATATAAATTATGATCTAAGCAACATGTTATCTGTTTTTGAAAACATGTGGCACACTTTTTTTTATATTGTATAAATTTTGATCAAAAATGACAAAAATTGAATTTTTTAAAAATTTTTAATAGAATACTCAATTTTTTAAATCCAACAAATTGATCAATTTTGTCAAAATGAAACTTTTCATTTTTTTAAATTCCAATTTTTATGCGCAAAATACAATATATCGATTTTTTACATTTTAAAATTTAAAAAAATTTACCTCAGAAACTTCTTTCCTAAAAGGAACCCGACAAGTAACGGTATAATACAACTTCGTATTATCATTAGTAGTGAATTTTACAGTGGCAGTATAATTGAACCCGGATGCATAAGTGGTTTCTTTAATATTGCAGGCATGATAAGGAGTTGAAATTAAAAGTCTCTAAAATTTAAATTTTCGTTTTGATAAACAAATTTTTTTTTGAAATAGATACTTTTTCAATTTCATCGATCTGGGAGCAACAACCCGGCTTATCATCCAAGCATAGCCTGGACCTCCATATAATATCACTTAGGGTAGCAGTAAGGCGACTGGGTTTTCGGTTGAGATCATAGTCCATTTGGACCGTAAACTGGTCAGCGGAGCACCGAACGCTGAGAAAATCGACTAGGGATTTTCTTAGCATACTTTCGGATAGGTTATCGAAGTTATACGCTGATATGGAAACTAAAAAAGATTGAAATTTAGGAGAGATGGATCAAGGAGTAAAAAAATCAAAAATCCCAAAATTTAAAAAAAATCCTCAAAAAATTAAAAATACAAAAAACAAAAACCCCAAATATCCAAAAATCCGAAAAAATCATGAAATTTCCCAAAATATAAAAAATTGTAAGGGTGCGCGCTATCAGTCGTGCCGCGAGTTGTGCCGACACCTCGCACAACTGTTAGCGTCGTGCCGACACTGCTAACGTTGTGCCGCCTCCGAGTTGTGCCAGCACAACTCACGGCACAACTGTTAGCGTTGTGCCGTAGTGCAACGGCACAACTGCTAACGTCGCTGCTAGCGTCATGCCGCGGCACAACTGATAGCACGCACCCTAAGCGATTATTTTATATATCATAATTTATAATAGCAAAAAATAAGCGAATACGAATTATGATAACGCTATCATAATGTGAAATCGCGTTAATAAAGTTATTACAAGTTATGATATTTCTACTATAATTTGTAAGCGCTTATTTTATGTGATTACAGATTATGATATATATCAACATGTAATATGTTTTTGCAGTTTTTGTAGTTTTTGGAAAATTTTTGTAAATGAAGGTTTTGGACTTTTTGAGGATTTAAATTTTGAAGATTCCCACTCGCCCAGAGGCAGAGTAGAGGAGCATTTTTTGGGAGGGGCTTTTTTCTGAGGGGTCATTTTTTCGAGGAGGTGGGGGGGGGGGGGGGGGAG